>PQVD01000686.1:46712-67555 GCA_003012265.1 Setaria equina | reverse complement strand
GACTTGATACTTCGAACTTCTGATGGCAGTTTAAAAAAGTGTTCTTAACGACTCATCATTAAATATGTGTACGATCTTCAATTGATACTTTTTAAAAAATATGCTACAAGGGAATCCTTTGCAATGAACTGATTTCCATGTCCTATATGATATATCATACCATCGAAAAACGCAAGAAACACTGGCATCAGAAGGAATTTGGAATTCCTGTTCAAGCCAATCCGACATTCCAAAATCCGCTTATTTAGGAATCACCTGTATTGTAACGATTAATATTACATCAGCTAGAATGAGTTTTTGCCTTAGTCAAACTGTTCATATAGTTCTGGCTCACATAGATCAATTTGACCTTCTTTTTAAATATCTTCCTCAAACATGCATTTATTCTAAATTAATTAGAATTACAGAACAAATTTTAAAAAAGTGGCTGAAATCTTAAACTTTTAGTGAATTTTTTGTTGATCGAAGAAATGACGAGAAAAGGTTTTGAGCAACCTTTGAACTTGTTTAATGTCAAACCAAAACAGAAAAAACTGGTTGGTACGAAACTAGATTGAAATGGGAGAAGGGTGCTGAAGATCGTATTTTGACTACTTCACACTAATGCAAAGGCAATTCTTGATTTCAGAAAAAAATCAACCAATCAGTTTGATTCTCGAAATTTTTGCCAAAATCAAATATTTGCACGGAAAATTTTGTGCAAGTTGAAAACATTCATGAAAATCTTTAGTTCTAAAAAAAAAAAAAAATGCAAAAAGAACAATGGGATGACAAGTGAAACAACAGTTCTGATAATTTTACGATCTCCCAATAATTAACAAAATTCATATAACTCTTTGGTCGTTTGACATAAATTTCCGACCAATTTTACTCAAAACACAAATAGCTATACATATTACTCCAAATTTCATACAAATTTTTAGGATTGTTAAATTTAAAAAGCCCACTAAACTTTTTTAGATTTACAAATTGACCGGCTTGATTTTCCCTTTGTCTACTCTCAACATAGTACTCCTTACATCTGAAATTTCGGATTAGTCCGTATTGCACTAATGATGCCTAACTAAAGTCAAAAAGTTTTTTGAAATCTACCACTTGGAACTAGGCCTTGGAGAAAAATATGCTCCCCGGGGACCTACTAAAATTCAAGAAAACCGATTAAAGATAGCTAATACTTTGCTTAGGTTAATATTGTGACAAGTCCTAAATTCAAAAAAAAAAAATACTTGCAGAAGTGAAAATAACAAAACGACAATAACTGCTAAACTGCAGCAAAAATATTCTCCCTTTTTTATGATATTAATGTAAAAGCTCAGAAAAAAATGTGATTACGGAAAAACAGTGCGAAACCAATTTTTCAATCTCCGAACTGCCATTAAAAATTTGGATTTAGGCGGTCAAATTGCAAAAACATTTTAACAACAATTCACGTTGATATAAACTAAATATTACAAAACTGATTAGGATTATGACAAAATTCAATTGTATATAACAAAAAAACGTGCAACTCGGACCCGTAAAAGTGAATAAAATCATACAAATATTCAACAGTATCACAAAAGCACGAAAAAATGGCACCAGGAACAATAATAACTCCCCGTTCTTCAATTAAGAGAGAGATAAACTGGGCTTGCGCTCTTAACAAATCTGAAAGAAACTGAAATCTATATTTATAATAAGTTAAATAAATATGTTTAAGCAAGAATCTGTCATAACATCACAAAGCTTATTGAATTGCTAAAAGGATTTTTTTTTTTAAATCAAAGTTAAATAAATTGGTCTTTGATCTGATTTTATTCAAAATAATCTGAGATATTTTGTATTACAATTATTTTCAAATGACCTAGAAAAATGATGTGTCGAATTTATAGCCGTACATATTCTCAGTTGTCTGAATAATGTGTAGTGGAAGTTATGCATAGAAGACTACAAACTGTACTCCAACTTTTTGCAGTTTGAAAAAGTGAACAAAAATTAAATTCACAGAAGCATATCGAAACCTGAGCTCGTTGGTTATTCAGCGACGCGGCGTGAGCAAGTTCGTCTGTGTCGATTACGTCGTTCTCGCGTCAACGTGAAATGTTTTCGGTCCAACAATTTAGGAGCCTTCAATTTTTTAGCGAAATCAATTACAGCACGTTGCTGCTGTCCCTGTGAATGTTCGCTATTTGTGATATGAGGATGTCCGTCATTTGCAGTTTTCTTTTTTTTTCGGTGATGACTGGAATCCTGGACACCACTAGCTAATGGCATCAAAAATTTTGCATCAGCAGTGGTTGTTGAGCTCGCATAGCCTGCTAATTCCGAGTAATTATTCATATTTAAATAAGTGCCATCGGCTGGCACTGAATTACGATATGGCACTACAGCGAAGGGTGAAGTATCATCAATAGGCTCATAATCAAGACTCGGCTGATACCAAACTTTGCTTTGTTCTTCCATCAATCTTGATGATTGCTGATCAACGTTAATGATATTCTCTCTCTTGTAATCATGAGTAACGATTACATCATCTCGCGTTGAAGCTGTTGCATTTATCACTTCGTGTTTTGACATTTGTCCATTGCAATCAGTTTTCGGAATCTGCATCACTTCGATTAGAAAAAAGCCAAGCTTCTTGATTCCGAAATCAGTAAAACCAGCATCATCACACACAAATGAATCCAAAGTACGGTTCCCTATAAGGACAGCATCCATAAAACAACGATTACTAGCCTGTTGTGCTGGACGGACTAGAAATTCAACAGTCGATAGCTTTATGCTAAGTTCAAGATGTTGCTGCAGATACTGGAACCAAAGAAACCGATCTTCCGCACGAGGCGTTGGTGGAACCACAAGAATGCGTAACTGAAACTGCAATAAATACAAAAGCATATCTTTCAGAAGTTTACCGTATTTCGATGGTGCCATTCTTTCGGCCAGTTCGTGTGCTCCAGATGACAAAACTACTGCAACACATCCATGCCCAAAATGAATCTTTTTCAAAACAAGAAATAAATCAGACATCCGTTCGGATTCTTTCAACTTCCAACCATTATTTCCGAATCGCCGTAAAAATAATCCGTCTATGTCATTTAGTCGTTTACCCCACTCGATATATCGTGCCAGACGTGTAGAAGTATTATCACCCATGAAGATCAGAGGACAATTTTCTGTGAACGCAGTCACACGTTCAGCCCGCACCATTTCAATGGCCCAACCATATTCATCCATTTCACGTCCACCTTCCCAGCTTTGTGACAGTTGGTCACGTTCGAATTGGGTACCTTCAAATACAGAATCGGTCCATTGCAATCGAATCGGGAAAAATTCCGTAGCATCCAAACATAGTTTTAATCGTTTGCAACGCTGAACCCAAAAATCGAGAATAGTTAACATCAACATCCGACAATCTTTTGGTAGTGCCAAATCAAAACGACTTCGTAACTCAGTATACTTGGCAAAAAGATCAAAAGGTGCTGTATGGTATAGCTCACGGTAAATATCATCTTTCAAAGAGGAAGGAATTTTTGCATCTCGTATATGAAGATAATAAAAATGATGCGCCATCGTTGGAGGTGCGAGATCAGGGGAAACGTAATCCACAGTTAATGGCAAACATTGTTCGTGGCCACCGTAGTTTGGATTACAAACACTATATGGATGAAGTGGTGAACCATGCTGAATAAGGGCTGTTTTTCGTGAGTGAATTCGTTCGCCTTCCACTATATTATAAATTTGACAAACAGTCTGTATCAGTTCGGACTGGTCCATAAATCCTGAAATCTAGTGATCCAGTGAAGAACTTAGAAAATGAAAAACGATTTCTGCATCATGAATAATCACGAATTTACGTACTCTAACCATGCATTTATATTTTAGCTTCTTTTTTGTAATACTATCTGGACGAACAACATAACACTTTTAATCCAATTTAGCTGACTCATTGTAAGGCACTGCAGAGCAAATAGACATTTTCAGCAGGAATTTTTTACCATTATGAGATAAAGCGCAGTTTGCAACAGAAACTACAGGAATCGTTCCACTTGGAATCGGTGGGTCGTAATCTAAATGTACAGCTAGCGGATGATACATTGACAGAATCTGAAAGTGAACATACCAGCTTCTTAAATTAATCTAAGGAACAAACACAACCGTTTATATCGTAATGTAGAGAATACCTTGAGGACCAATTAGTAATTCACAAAGAGAAGTGTAATAAATTCCAGACAACCATCATAACGGCACACAAACTCCGGTCAACCTAGTTCCTCCACCTGCAATAGCATAACTGACGCTGAACATTGCCAAAGAAGAGTTTCCTTGTAACGGCTTCATGTTAACAAAAATATGACATTCCGGTCAACAAACCTGTAAGTTAGGTTTGTTACTGGATATCACAGTTCGTTTCTTTTTTGATAAAAAATAATTAAACGTGCGAAAAATATGTTTTTACTGCAGAAAGCAGTTCAGATCTAGTGTAAAATACCATTCAAATTATTTATTAAAACAATAATCAACAATAGTTTCGCAAAGCTGACAAATTTAATCTGCAACTTATAGGACAAAGCTTCAAACTATTTGAAAGCTCACAGAAAATATGGCTGAACTTGATTGCATGCTAATTCAAACAGTTCCTTTTACCCATCCTTCATTTTATCCACAAAAGTTTGGACAAAATAAAAAGCATCCCAGAACTAATCTGTTGTTAGTAACACCCATCCGACTATGTTCCAAATTTAACCTCACCAATTACAGAACAACCTGAACAAAGAAATTCATGATACTCAAAAAGGTATAAGTGAAGTAATCATGAAAACTCAAAAAAAAGAACAATTCAAAAATTATTATATGGGCAAACTTTTCAAAAAATCCAACTCCAAGGGATGCAATTCACCAGGAATGATCAGCGAATGCAACGGTGGTCCCATATCCATATCACACAATGCTTTCAAAGTGCAGAAAACAATCTGAAACTAGTTAATTAACTTCGAAGAAAATTCCGACAGATAAAATGCCTAGTCCTTTAGTTAAACAAACTAAGACGATCTATCAGAATTGGATCGTAGGTGTACTTCATGGCATTAAAGCACTCTTCTAAAAGCGACCCAAATGCAGGTACATCAAGCTGTATTTATATAACAGGACCAGAATGTCAAAACAACGTGATCCCAGCTTCAATAGTAATTTTTTGTAGCCTTTCAAAAACTTCAAAAAAAAAAAACCTTCTGATCTTCCCATCCTATTCTCGCCAAGCCCACACATTCTGTATCTGGCGTGTATGCTGGAAAAAGAATTATCAAAACTGCACTGTATAAAATAGTTACCAAAAATCAATAACTATTAAAGCAAATACAGAAAAATATTGATATCTGGTAAACTGATTCCGCACACAGCTCAGATGTGACACAAAATTGGAACATACCAAATCTTCACATGAAATCTTCGTATGACAGCCTACATGTCTCTTATTTTTTTAAAACTGCGTATAAACTATTGAAGCATATTTCCCCCCAACAAAAATAAGAATAATATCCGCACTTTTAACATTGGCTGTTTAAAAAACCAGGTTCTCCAGTGACCATATTTTCCTCCTCCTTCTCTTACAAAAAAACTTTATTGAAAGAACTGGATACCAATACAGACTCAATATAAAAAAAAACCCCTACTGTTATTTTAAATATCAGGAAAGCTAAAAATATGGATCCACCGAAGATACCCTTCCATTCTTATTTAATATACAGACTTTACATATTTCCAAATTTTTTATGGTTACCGGGAACTACTCCTTTTTCCATCATCCTTTCCGCAATCTCTAACAACTGTTTTGCAGCCTCCGAACAAGTCATGTATTTCGGAGGGAGGAATTCCGTTCGACCTCTAAAATATTTAATTCATTGAAAACACAAAAAGTGAATTAAGCTGAATAAGATAAATTTTATTGAAGCATTGACTAGTTCGAAAAGTGTAGTCCAAAATGCCAAGCAACCAGTAATGAGGATTTCTTTACTTGCATACTTGATGTAGCATTCTACAACCAAACCCATGAAGAAAACTTGCTTTTTTTTGAGAAAGAAAAGTACGAGTAAATTGATTTGACATTACACAAACCTCATTAGATTTTCTACCGTTTGTTCCTTCGTTTTGATATCTGAAATACAACAGTGATTTTCCTGACCAAAATTTATTATTCTATGCGCACTTACTATAGATTCAGCCAGTAGCTCTGATATCCAAAATGTCCCTATATTAACTGACAGCTTTCGCTAATTCACTTACGAAAGATAAAGAAGCTATAAGGAATCTTTCAACAATTATCAGATGAAGACTACTTGGCAAGTGCCAAGAAGAAATGCTTGGTTTACGGTCCTCAATCAGAATCCCGTAAATTGGAAAGCTTAATATAGCTTAAAATAAAGAGCAGTTTCAAGTATTCGGAATTCCATGTGGAAATGTGGCTAACTCATGAGATCAAAAAAATCAGATAATCTACACAAATCCTGAGATAAATAAACAAAGGAAATGAAATAATAATGATAAACACAGCGACTATAAATTAAAGTCCCAGCTGAAATAATGGAATCGAAAAAAAAAAAAATGTCCCCAACGAATTTACCATTGTTAGTTGTGACTTTAATTCTTGTTCGCCAAACATGCAATTTGAAATCAGTTTACTCATGCTCTTATCATTTAATTCCACATGGCGGAGGTAACTTACAACCTTCACAGTAAATATCAATCTTATCGTTAATACGCTGCTACAAAGCTAAGGTCAAAAGTTGAGATGTTCCGAACATGAAAAAAAATAATTTCTTGATGGGTTTAACTTGTGAGGACACTAACAAAGCTTTCGAGAAGACATACAGTGGAACTTTGCTCGAAAATAAAAAAAAAGAAAAGAGAGAATTTTCACCTTCTTAGATAGTTGTTACAACTTTTATATCTGTAAAAATTGCCACTACTAGAAAAAGTGAAGTACTCAAAAAGGCAAAATGAAAAAAAAAAAAAAAAAAAAGGAAGGACAAATAGTATTTTGTATGATTGTCAAAGCAACAATTTGTATGGTTGGCTGATAATCCCTAAAAACCGATAAGTGATATATGGTAAGCCAGTGCGTTAAGAGTACTTCATTTCTTTGAAATAACTCAAAATCCTCTTTATTTGCATACTTTTGATGTTGCCTATCAGACACGGTTACTTCTACTCTCGAGTCTTACTGTCCACTCTCGAATCCTGTTGTCAATTCCTGAATCTCGTTGCACACTTTCAATTTTCGTCACTCATCTTTTGATTCTTTCTACCTTTTAACTTTATCCCTGCCACCTTTCTCCTTTCACTCTCTTGCTTTCCTTGCATCTTTTTCTCATCTTTTCATTTTTTTTTTCTTTTTGAAATTGAAAATTTACTTTTCCATAACTTTCTACAAAAAGTTTGTTAATTGCACTTCTGACAACTAACATCAGAATTCAAACGACTAATCTATGATTCGTCAATGGGGAAAAAGGAAATAAAATTGCGGAATTTTTTTTTCCATAACTGATACTAACTGATAAAAGTTGTGAATAGTCCTTTCATGAATAAATGTTGCCATTAATTAATTTAATGGTTCCTAAAAAAATTTTAAAAAATTGTTTACATAGTGCAATGGTACATTTTATCGCGAAAATATGACAATTGGTACAAAGAGTATTCAATATCAGTCTATCATTTAAAATTAAACTAAACAATATATCATTTTATCTCCAAAAAAAAAAAAAAAAAAAAAAAAAAATTATGAAAAAATGAATCATTTTATCGTTACATTTTTTTCACAAGAAAATATTTTAAGAAGCATAAAAATCAATTATTTGAGTTTTAAACAATTTCGAATTCATGATATGGAATTACGGCAATATTTTAATAAATAAGCTTGATATTTCTTTAAATTGAACTCCATTATCTTCTGAAAACTTCGAGAGATGTATTCCTGGATGTTGGAGATAAAATCTCTGAAAATCTGAACAATCCTTTTGTTCACTCTATCCGAGATTTACCAAACCCTTTGCTCCTCGACCACTATTTGTACTAATTGCGATATGCCATATTGTCCATATAATATACAATTAAAGTATTACCGATTACATGCTGCTTATTTGATTGCTATCAAATTTCTTTGGCCTTTTCCCCCAGAACTGTCTTATCATTTTTCTTTGGCATACGGTAATCGAGACTCTCGTGTTCGTAATCTCCGATGCTATACTAAGTGGCTTTAATGAATCTTATTATGGTTAAAGAAGTATTTGTACTGTTCTTTGGCAAAGCAAAAACAATGGAATGGGGATGGAAAAATCAAGATAGGGCGAAAATTTTAAGTTCATTTGTTAATTAATAATTAATATTTGGTCAATAAAGAAAAATTATGTTATGGTTTATGGAAAGTTTGAGTCTCAGGATGAAAAAATTGTTAGACCTCAAATGATAGACGGTATGATCAAATGAAATGCAAATTTTAGCCAAATTTTGCTTAGAATTTCTTTTGTTAAAGATTTAACTATGGGAGACTATGATGTTGAGCAAATTTGACCAAAAGAAATAAGAAGAAGGTTAGTAACCATTTTAGAACATTGTCATAATCCAATTGTTGTTTGGCTTAAAAGCTGGCCATTTTGAAGAGAGTTAGCCAAGTCATCCCTAAGCGTTATGATTAGCATTTTCGACATTTGGTAATTGGATTCAAATCGATCTTATTAATCATTCAAATCCATTTATAGCATTTAGATATTTCATTTAAGCTAACTAATGCTCAGCAGCCGGTTTATTTAATTAGCAAAATTTTTGATGTACTAACAACTTTCAAGGCGTTCTTTAAAGTTACACGAAATTTTTACAATTTTAAAGTTAAATGCAATCATATTTTATAACAATTCAACATTATGTCAAATTATTCGATGAAATTTTGCAGAATTTTAACAAGCATGAAATCACTTTATAAAATAACATATAAAATTAATTTTGAAACTTAAATCCATTTTAAGACTATCCACTTTTAACATTTCTTTTCAAATAAATATCAATACTGCTGCAAATGTATTTGTAATTTAACTCAGCAAAATTAACAAACTTGATTGCGAAGAATAAGAAAATTCTTTAACTGATATATGGAGTAATTAACTATGGATTATATTATAGATCATATCAGCATTCTGATCCTGAAATTACGATTTAGAAATTCAACTTTTTCTAGTTTTCGATATCAACAATATACATTCTTATTTTTATTTTTATAGTTATCTAATATAATCATCAGATATAAGTTTTTAAATTAAGTAATAAAATGGAAATAAATTTACAAATATTATTTCATTAAAAATTAATCAAAGAGTTGAACCCATACATTGTTGTATTTGTTTTTGAAAGGATATTGCCTTGGATGGATACGCAGTTAAAAGGAAATACATTATGTTCAAAAATCATTCAGATTGATCGTTTTTCTTATCACCGATAACCGCTTCATCAGAAATGACGGACTCTTTACCAATGCTTTCTCTCGCTTATGCTGAATTCATAAAGTTTTTCTGACTTTAAAATATTTTTGACATTAATTTGATATCGTTTGACGAAATCCTGAAACTCAAGATTAACTTTAAAAAAAAATGTTAAAAATGATAAAGCTCGCATTATACATAATTAATTGAATGACAACATCTATTCGGAGTAATCAACTGTGAATTACATTGCAAATTACAAATCATACTGCCATTCTGATTCGAGAATTATGATTTGGAAATTAAATTTTTCTTGAATAATTCGGTATCGACGATGTCTATTTTATTTTTATTTTTATAATTAACTTTTTTATAAATTATAACTATCTGATATAATTAAAATAAATGTTCGCCACTGATAAAAAATCTGCTAAAGAAACGTTCATACCTATAGAACAATAGAAATTTTTAACTTATTAATATTCCGACCCCGTATTCAATCACTACAACAAATTTTTTTTCTGCCTGATTTTGTTCTAAAATGATGGAAATAATAGAATGAACAATTAAATGTTTTGGTAAAATTTAAAAAATAAAAAGTAAAGCACGAAAACGAAAGAGAGAGAAAGAGAGGGGAATAAGAAGAAAAGAAATGGAAGAAGCTGACAAGTCTTCCTTGACGATGACAAGGACACAATTAATTAATAATATAATTAGCTTAAAAGCATTCTTAACCGTTAACCTACGTAAATTAACACTTTTGCCTAATCGTCGAACCAAACAACATATCCTTAAACTGTGCAAGGAATAATGTTTTGTAAATATTTAATGAAACTTCTCAACTTGTTTAGAAACGACTTGAAAATGGATCAAAACTTAAATAGGAATTAATTAATCAAATTTAAATCATTTACTGACTGTTTTCTGTACATATCTAAAAAAGAATGCGAATTTGTTCTCATATTATTAATAACATTTGAAATTAATTCAAAACTATTTTGAAAATTTTCTGCAATATTTCAAAATTACATTAAGACTATTTCATTTTTCAATCATGTCGAAAAAATTGAGACGGTCAGAATGATGCAATACATTTGTTTGCTATTTGTTGGTATATTTATATCATTTCATTTTACATTTGTCCATCTTTTTTTTTCTATTAATATTGAAGTATAAAATTTGTCATGAAAGTTTCCAATTAGGCAAGAAGTAAATAAATGAAAGGAGAAAAAGTAAAAATAAAAAGTTTCTAAAACACTGACTCGAATGTGAAAAATTCATTAATGTAACAAAATATAAAAAATAAAGCAAAAGCAAAATATTAAAGTAAACTATTTGATTTGGTAAAATGGATGAGTTTTAACCGTCACTATGAAATTATTCGAATGAATCAGTTTCCAGTAATAATATTGAAATCAAATATTCAAATATTTGCATTAATACCAATTATTACATATGATATTAAACTTGTGACGTTATAATAAAATGAAACAAAAAGAAAAAAAATTTTGCAAGGAAACTGTTTGTTGTTCATAAGTGAAGAGAAAGAGAGAGAGAGAGAGGAGGAGGAGGAGAGAAGAGATTGAGAAAATCATATTTAATTGATAATTAAATCTAGAAATAAAGGCGTGACCTCACCGTATCGCATCCGTCCACTCTCGTCGTTGATGATGACTGCGACGTGATTTGGAAATGGAAGGGATACGGTAGTTGTCTAACGGAAACAGATGGGTTGTACTCAACATTATACATCTGGAAAATGGTAAAGAAACAGAAAAAGATAAAAATGAAAATGGTAAGTTTTTTATGGATAGGACAAAGAAAGCAGAGATGAAAGGAAATAACCATACAAATGAAAAGATTACGGTGATTTGAGGAAGAAAAAGAAAAAAAAAGCAGTAATCGATGGAACGAATCAGAAGATGGGATAAGGAGGATATATCTGAAAATGAGTGGCTAAGCTTTCTTTCATCCGGCTAGAACGAAACAAATCATCAAAGCTCAAATGTGTGCTTCGTTAAGGCTTACTTCAACTGCCACTAACAAGCCTTAGGCTCATCGTTGACATCCTCGTCGCCGTGTCACCAATTTGTCAACTATTGTTGAGGGAGGGAAGCGAGTCCGATGATCGAGTCATTTCAGTCTCGACTTCATTTCGACGATCTTGAACATATATTGCTTAGACGAAATGTATGCATCAATTTAACCTTTCATTCGTCTCAACTTCCTCTCTTGTTATCGGAGCTCGTTAATGGCTGTACTGTTGTGAAGAAAGAAAAAAAAGAATAAAAGAGTCGAGATAAGAACTTTGATTATTGCTATTATTATTATTACTACTACCCGTGATAGCTATTATTATTGTTGTTGTTGCTTAAGTGTTAAGAAAAAAATAAGCAATTACAGTACGTTAAGAAAACGGCTTGACGAGTTTATATTTTTCAAATGGAAATTCATCATCGATTATATGAGAAGTCTATTAATTATGGTACTACTAATACAACTACTACTACTGCTACTACTACAAATGATCTAGTATCTGTCCTTTGTGATAATAACGAAACACTTGGAATATCGGAAAATAGTAATTTTGGTGCCTCTACATCATCACTAATCAACAATACAGGTACATTTGCATCAGTTGGACGAGGAACTATTATAAATGAATTTCCTGGTTACAGTAACACTTCAGCCGGATTGCTTAATTATCGAGTAGAATCCGACTTATCCTTAGGTTTAACAGTTGCAGTAACATCGGCCATAGTTTCCGAAGGAAGTGATGTGACAACGGAAAATGATTTAAATGCTAATTATCATCAATGTCAACAGCAACAATCTCGACGGATATTGGCACAAAATCCGGATAACAATATTTGTGGAATTGTTGGAACAGCAGAATCGGGACGACTAAATACAACTATGGTAATTGCGGCTAACAGAAATAGTAGTAGCCGGAACGGTAGCACTAATGCCAATACTAATAATAGCAGCTGCAATTGTGCAATAACAACCACTAATGAACCAAATTTTTCCCATCGAATTTCAAAGGTGCCTCATTTTTCTCTTTTTCTTCATCATCTTTCCGGACACAAGCCTTAAATGCTGCAATCAAATGCATTACAATATGTATTCATTATTATTTCATACTTTAGTCTGTGCTTTATCGCCTCATTTCGGGCCTACCCCTTGAACTATTTATTTCATTTGACTTGGCACTTTTTGGTTCACTCCATTTCATTTCATCGAATATGTTTCTCTTACTATATTATCATTTAGCTTGAAATACTTCACTATTAATATAAATAATATCGTTTTTCACATAGACAAAATAACTAGTATGGATTACTATGCTAGAGCTGACATGATAGATTACTAAATAGTAATGGACTACTATATTAGATAATAAGTAATAATGGATTACTGTATGATATTGTGTGACTGACGCATAGATGGTGAATGAACAATTAATGTCATTAGATGATACGACTAACATAGTATATAAAAAATGAGTAAAAATAACTTGTCATAATAAATGATAGGGCAAGCAAAATAAGCTGTGTAGTAATAATAAGTAAAAATACTTAAATATTAAAAAATGCCGTAATATTTTGAAGTTTTAGGAAAGCGAAATTGCATACATAACAATGATGGCAATTAAGCAAACAATTATTATAGTTATATTCTTATAAACTAATTATCGTAATAATTATTAAACTAAGAAAGATTGCTTAATTAAACATTTAAATGGATGTTAATATTTTATAAACAGTTACTTTTATTCTCTTTGCAACACTGAGAAATCAAATAAGCAATACTTCCATGTGATTGAGACACAAACTAATCTTAAATTAAGAATGAATTTTCTATAGTGTTATTCTAATCTCAAATAAATTGGAAAGTCTTGGAATTTTCCTAAACGGTTTTCATAAGATTTGAATGCTGTACTGAAATAAAACTGAAACTCAAACTGAAATAAAACATAATAAAGCTGAGGAAATGGAAAATAATCAAATTTTTATAAAAATCAATTCCTGACAATTCTTAATTGTTTTATTTCAGTTTGAAGTAGAAATATGTTCATCATGTTCGGAATTTATCTTTGATCGAACTTTGCTTACTGTAAATTCACAGTTTTGGCATGTGAATTGCTTGAAATGTTCGCAATGTTCGATACTATTGGAACAATATTCGACATGTTTTGTTAAGGATGATAACTTCTTTTGTATGCAGTGCTATAATGGGTTAGCTTTTTATTTGATCATTTCAACTAAGCATTATAACTAAGATTTTCTCCTTTTTTTCCTTTTTTTTTTTTTTTTTTTGAGAAAGAACTTTTTATTTAATATACAAGTATTGGAAAATTTCCAAAAATATTTTGAGGAACAGTAAAAGCATAATGATAAATGTCGGGAAATTATCACTTCGATCCATTTCCTATACATTGTCTTGTCACTAAACTCATTTCAATCATATTTTAATTAGCAATCTTACATTATTTGATAAAATTTCCAGCAAATTTTTTCTAATCAATTAGATATTCATTAGAGAGATTTAGAAAAAAGAAGACTTGTGCTTTATCATTCACCTTAAAGTTGCATTTTACCATGTTTATTTATTGCTAGAGAATAATGTCCAAAAATCAAAAGAAAATTAGTGCTGAAAATATTTTAACTGCCAAAAATTAAACCATTTCTCACAGAAATAATTGGAATTTTTGGAAAATTATGTTTTTTCTTTCTTTTTTCTTTTTTTTTTTTTCATTTACTTACCAACTAGCAACGTCCAATTTCAACAGATTAAACATCCAAATTAGTCCACCAATTATTCTTATTATTCCCGTAATTTTTCAGTTACTTTTTTTCTCGATAGAATTTTCAATATTATTCGTTTGCTTATTTAATATGCAAAAACGAATCAGTAGCATATCTGATTTGTCAGATCTAACAGTAATAATAACATGGATCACAAGAGGAAATGATTGCTGGATCTTCCGGTTGATTGACCAAAGTCTAGTATCAGTAAGAGGCATAAATCTGGATTACTACTTACAGGATGACATCTGGCTAATCATCGCCTTTTCAAGCTTCTAAAATCATCTGTGCCAAAAATTACAATGATGTAATGAGCCTATTGTTGATTATTGGCCGCACCAATTTCATCCTTTTCAACCGTTTCAAAATTCTTCATCGATTTTCATTCTTAACAGTCGTAAATTAAATTTACAAGATTTAAATTGTTGCTGAAAAGTGAGGAACCGAATGATTTGATATTTTAAATATTCAGATTAAATGAATATTCCACATGACTTTTATTTTGACAAAATTATTTTTTGAAATTTCTTTCAAAATCTTTGACTCTCTTTGCAGTTTAAAGTTTTTATTATTTTTATGAGCTGTGAAAATTTACTGCTCATAAAAAAAAAGTTATATAATTACTTGATATGCATAGTAAATGATTTTTACCCATAGACTGTCGGACAAAAATTATATTAATTTCAAATATATTCACCTAGAGAAATAATTAATTTAACTTGATGAAACTTATAAGTTTGAGTATATGTTATCTGTTACGGAAAGAGTTTCTGAGACTAGAATGAGTGGAATTAATTACTTAAAATGAGAATCATTCTATCTAAGCACTTTTCAGTTTTAAGTTAATAAATACAGCGGATGTCCTCCTTATGGACGTAGTGTTGATAGTAAATGTACAGACAGATTCATTATCTGATCATTTATTAGATTTTATGTAACATCAGCAGTATTTAATATTTGATTATTGAAGTGTAAGAATCGTAATTAGTATTTAATATTTGAATAAAATAAGGGTGCAATGGTATTTAAGTATAAGTATTATTTGTAATTAACTGATAATCACTCTATTCGGTTAAAGGGCATCCTGATATATTTAGTGTTTAAATGCTATTTTAGGCCCTAGATTTGAAAATATAGCTCAAAATCTCGGACATCACCACAACGGTCTTATTTTTTTAGGCTATTTTTTATTATCAAGTAATAAATATTGTATTATTATTACCGATATGCAGTGGAAAATGTTATTACAACAAAAATTGAAAAAAAAATTTTTTTTTTCGGAAAATTTATATTCAAACAATGAATTAGACTGTTATCAAATTTTATTCAGTAGCAATATCTATATTCCATTTTTTTTTTTTTTTATTCACCAGCAAATAGGAAATTAGAATTGGCAAAAAATATTTTTTACCAAGAAATGAATTTTCCCAGACGATTTGGAACAAAATGTTCATCATGTCAACGACAAATTCATGCAACTGATTGGGTAAGGCGAGCACGAAATTTCGTCTATCATCTTGCATGTTTTGCATGCGATCAGTGCAAACGACAGTTAAGTACAGGCGAAGAATTTGCACTGCAAGATTGTCGACTTCTGTGCAAGCAACATTACATGGAAATAGTTGAAGGCGAATGTGGTATAATTTGCTTCATTTTAATAAACTTTGTTCAAATGATCTTTGATATATTCTTTTTTTTTTCTTTTTGTAAGTTTTAGAAATGAAATTTAATTTGTTTCATGACAACAAAAAGCAAAAACAAAACGTGTACGGACGACATTTGCCGAAGAACAATTAGCTGTTCTACAGACACATTTTCAAATTGATAGTAATCCAGATGGTGCTGATTTAGAACGAATAGCAACAATGACTGGTCTTAGTAAACGTGTTACGCAAGTATGGTTTCAGGTTAATGCCATTTTTCAGTTCTCTTTTATTTCAGTTTTAAATTTGTTTCTTTTGATTCTAAATGAATACCAATCTGCAATTCACATTTAGTTTCAGATAAATTAAATTAAATTATTGAATTGTTTCTTTTCTTTTGTTCTGATGCAAAAAGATATGTTCAGTGATGATTGTTATTTCTCAAATATTATCCGACTATACCTACTTTTTCAACTGAAATTTTTTCTTTTTCTTCAATAAGATCCCTATTAACAGACGTGAATTTTAGAATTCGAGAGCACGTCAGAAGAAATATCAAGGAAGCAAGAAGAATCGTACTAGTCATACCAGTAATAGCGGGCGTTCATCAACCGATCCGTGCAGTACTCCGAAAAGTCCAAGTGGTGATAGCATTGATGGGATGATTTTCCCAACATCCGTCCTTACTAGGTAGCTTTCCCTTAATTTTTGCTTGTTAATATAAATTAAAAAGAATTTATGAAATAGATACACACAGTTGAAACACTGGTGGAATTCATAAACTAAATTCACCAACCAAAAGTATTTAGTTTGAAGATGATCGGTCAGTTAAATTGACCTAAGAAGTATCCAGTAATAATTATTAGATCTCAATGGATCAGCCTGGAAATGTCCCAGATACCTAATATACTATAAATTTAAATTTCATAAATTTCAATCCACGTGTTCCTGTACTGGAAAAAGATGATTTTATTGCTATGTTAAAGAGATTTTCAAATATTTGCAGCGTAGAAGATGCGATGGTTGCTACAAATCAGCGAACAATCCCACCAGCTTCCACATAAATCAAATTTCTAGAGTAATTATTACTTTATGAAAACAACGGTTGCGATAAATGATTTGTGAAAATCCAAAAAAAAAAAAAAATTCAGAAAATTTTACACCAAGTAGAAAAATGGACAGGACTTGGGAGGATATTAATATTCTTTATATTTCCAAAGCAGACAAAATATTTCCTTGGATTTTTCGACTGAAAAATAAAATTACTTGGCTCGATTTAAATTTTGATTTCGGATAATGCAAAATGTAAGTGAAATTGATATGTTTTATGCTTTCTTATTTTTGCAATGTCAATGTGTATATAACTAATATAATGATAACATCAAAACTTTACGAAACATAAAAATAAAACAACAGGGTTTTGGGAATTTTTAGTTGTATAATGAAAAAAACGTAGAATGAAATTCAAACTGACAATTTGTAAGGCATCCTTGAAATTCCAAAAGTTTGCAAGTAATTCTAAAGAGTTCGAAATAGTTAACTGAAACACAACTGAATTCGCTAATAAGAAAATAAAAAAACATCAAACCACTTGCGAAAAAGAGATCAAATAAGCAAGCTAGTCTAGAAATTTTAAACTTATGCTTAAAGCACCTCGTGTTGTAAAGCAAATGGTTCAAACAATTATGCACTAAAAGAAATAAAAATATTCTAACTTGACGCCTTGAATTGCTCCATCACGACTGTTCCGAAATCTAACAATTGCAAGAACTCATTTGCACCATCCAAAATGCGCATTTCACACTCCTGAAAAAGATATCGTAATTTATAATTTGAAAACAAAGCAGACCAACTCAAAAATTAAATAGAAGTGCTTAAATTAAATTTCCATTCTTTAGAGAGACAATTTTAGGTTCTGCAAAGTGATTAACTATGCATCAATGAAACACAACTTTAGGCAAGTTAAACGAATTGCCTGAATGGAAAGAATTTTAATGAGTTATTAGTCTTTGGTATAATCTCCCATATAGGGACCTATTCCGAATTTTTGTAGTTCCTTCAATGAGTACCCAAGATAAAAAGAGTGCAATAAAACTTACTCCAATTTTCTCGCATATCGCAGCCTTGTTCAAGTCGTTAAGATCTTCAAGGCGTAAGCATATGTAGAAAAATTGCTTTAATAACTGATATACTCCAAAACCTTCTCTCCTGATACTTTCTACACATGTGTACAACTGATCATGATCAAAAGATCTGCATGCATTCAAGAAGTGCTCAACTACATCGTCCGGTATAGCTCCGAGAAATTGCCGTACGTCGTCGGGAAACAGTTTCTTGTGACATGATGATATTGTCTGCGTTAAAAAATTAATCACTTCGGAAAACTTGATTGTAATATCGCCTTCAATAATACTGTTTTTCATTTTGTATATCAACAATTTTATAGATATTCTTTTTCTGTGTATCAGTAGTGTGTATCAATAATTTTATAGATATTTCTTTTCCTTTTCATCATTCCTCCTATCTCTACTGAACAAATCGCCTTACACTATTTCACCCTTAAAAAGCTTCACATATATAATTATCCCATATAATTAGTAACACAGTCTTGCTTTTTATCTATAAAATTATTTTACTTTAACTGTATATCAATAAACAATCCATAGTATCAAACGAGCAGTAAGTTGCTAGCCCGCGGCTAAAAGTTTTACCTGTAAAGCCGTGACACTTTTTCGCATATCTCCATCACACAACTCGATTAATTCATTGATCGCCAATGGCTCAAATTCAATATTCTCATTTTGGCAAATCCATTCAAGTCTACAATAATTTATTCAACTTTGATGCTATTAGCCAATTCCTATGAACTATCACTATTCATAAAATCGAATTAGAAAATAAATCTTACAAAGATTTTGAACTAAAAAAAAAAATTCCGCCATTTCTAGTCACCTACTTTCAGAATCAAAAGGTAAAACTAACTGCATGGCTACAAAATATTTACACAGGATCAATGCAGCTCAACCGATCTATTTTATTTAAAAGATTTTGAAATCAGATATCAATCCAAGTTATATAGAAACACATAAGGTGAATATATAACTGTGTGATACAATAACTACAAAAGATAGTGAAGTAATGCAATATCTTTATGATAGAAGACCTGACTAACCTTTCCTTTTGACTTTCCGATGAAATCGATTTGAAACGAAATTTAGCACAACGAGATGTGAGTGGGTCTATTATTCTTGTGATATAATTACAAATCAGAAAAAAACGAGTAGTACGTGATTCTCTTTCCATTGTTCGCCGTAAAGCCGCTTGGGCTGGAGCGGTCATTGCATCTGCTTCATCCAAGATAATCACCTGAATAAAGAAGAATTTTAAAAAGATGTGGTAGATATAGTTCAAACAACTGTGCTGGAAATTCAATTTTATTTTTAGAGTACCATACAGGTAAAGATCCACAGAGTAAATCTTGAATATAATGAAAGAAATATGCAAATGCTGTGCCATGAAGTAGGAATGTCGAATTTCCAAACCCTAACCATAACGAACCTCATTTTCTTCTCCTCATTATTTTAGCTCACTACACAGTCATTATGTAGAATTTCAATTTTTCCAGGTTTGGAAAATGATTATATACTTTATTCGAAATTAAAAACTTTGTTAAAAAGTATAAGAAACCTTTAACCCCACAACAGGACTTCCGTCCGGCAAGTGCGATGAAACGGCTCTTCGAGCGAATTCTTTTATCTAAAAATGGGAATTAATAATAACAATATATACAGCATTTATCAGAACAAAAATTATATAGTACTTCAACATATAGATTTTATCGTCGACAGATTATTAACTGATTAGCCAAACAAGCTGTGACCATTTACTGTCAAAAGAGCCTCAAAACATCCGCTACTTTTCCACTAATTTGCTTAACGCATCTAAAAAGATTCATAAATTTGGTGAGAATTAATAACCTGAATCAATAATACGAAATAAGATAAGACCAACTTTGCTGCGAACGATGTTAATGCCGCGTTCATCGGATGCATTCATTTCCAGAACTCTATCATGATATGTATCAACATTACGGAACAACTGTCGACATAATGCAATGGCTGCCGATGTTTTACCTGTTCCTGGCGGTCCGTAAAATAACAAATTTGGTAGCTTAAAAAAATGAAACAATAACTATTTATAAATAAGCAAAGATTTTTTTAATAATATCTCATTATACATGTAATGCGTCACTACAATAAAATGTAATTTTTTAAAAAAAAACTTCACCATAATGATGAATAAATGTTTATGCAATTTTATTAAAATTTTGAAAAACTCAGTGGAACAAATGCTCATCACTTTTACTTTGATACTCTTATTTCTCACTAATCTTTTATCTAATTCAAGGAAAAATGTTATTAACGCTAACATAATCTCTACTATATTTCTGCTTACACTTTACGGTACTATTATGAGAACAAGATCAAATGAATTAGCAGTAATATACTGAAAGTTATAAAATGCAATAAAAGCGTACATCAGCCCCCTTGAGTACTTTTTTCAACACCGACACAACTTCATTTTGAAAAGCCACTTCTTCAACCTTTCGTGGACGACTGAAACAGACAAAATTTCTCATTTTGTATAAATTCAGACAATTTTTATAATTATAATACAAAAAAGGATTTTGAACTGGGTAAAGCACATGAGCTATGAGTGCATAAAATAGGAGATAAGGCTATTTGAAACAATCATATCACCCTTTAATTGGCATGAATCCAGAATCTCCAGACTGAATTCAGGAACTTTTGACTTACGATTTCAAGAACTTTAACTTACTATTTTTCAACCCAGGGAATTTCCATCAATGTTGAAGAGTTACTCGGCTTTTTTGTTTGATTCAAAAATGCATCCATTTCTGACGTAACCTAAAATTGTCATTTCACATC
>PQVD01000686.1:23598-46661 GCA_003012265.1 Setaria equina | reverse complement strand
TTTAACGAATACTCCTAACAGATTAACCTTCAGAAAATCGAGTCAAAAAACATTGCTCAAGAATTAATGCATGACGACTGCTACGACTTCCTTTTCAAAGTTCTGAACTCTGCATTAAACTCCATGTCATTTATTTGAATCCACAATATATTAAACTCATTACAAATCCTCAACCATCTGACTAACTCAAAACCAAAGATAAAACGCTTATATGCACGGTAAAGGAATGCAAAGTGTGGAGAAAATCTGTTTGGGACATTATCACTTTTGTAAAAAAAATTTATAAACTAGATTAGTGCATAAATTTTTGTAAATTTGACTTGATTTTACGCAATCCATTAAAAACTGCGTTAACGAAACGGAATTCATCAATTCTGCAGCACCATTCCACCACAAATTTCTTTCTCTAGGGCTATTTGCAGAATGGCTTTCAGTTTCTACATATACGAAGTTTCTACATAACGAAGCACAGAAAGTCACAGTAGAAGAATAGAGGAACAATTTCCTAAAAAAAAATATATTTATGAATACGAACAAGACAGGAAAAACTTTAAATAACGCGAAGGAGAATAATGTATAGCCTACTCGATCACAACTCCAAAGTTATGTAGGAAATTGTATAAATTACAACCATAAAAAACTTAGCACATAAACAATATAGCAAATACATAGAAACCATTCTCCCGAACCATTTTTCAGCATTACCAATATGTCGACAGAAAATTTAGCGAGATGCAAAAAATGCTTTATATATAAATATAGACACATTTTATTCAAATACAGCAATGAAATACATTAATACTATTCCAGTTAGTAAGGCTGTCACTTCTTTTATACTCTGCCAAGTAGAGGTATTTTGAAGCAATTCCGGTATAACTGTTACAGTGGCAATATAGATAAATCCACCGGCGGTAAAAGGCAATATCTGAAAGCGGAAAAAATAATTCTGGTTTAACTAAAATTAAAATTAGAACGCCTTCAAACTGAACTCTTTTAAACTCAAACTGACAGTTTCGTAAGAGAATAGATTTAAAATTAAATCCAAATTTTTCCGGACATAATTTTTGAATGATGAATGCAACATCAAAGTAAGAAGACTGCTCAACCTTTTCTTTCCACGATCCTACAGATTCCCTACAAAACGAAGACTAAGAAGATCCTTCTATATCACTGTTTCTAATCTATCCATTTATCAAGCTGTTGATGATTTACAAAAATTCAGATAAGTAACCATTAAAACTAAAAAGAAATAACCTACCCAACTAGACGATGCTGTTTCAGACAATTCATTAGCATCTGCTGCGCATAATGATAAAATACAGCCAGTAAGAGCACCTATAGCTGTTAAAAGTTGAACAAACATTGCCTGTAATAATAAAGAAGAAGCCTCTTTAATATTACAAATCGGATAATTAGAAATACAGTATTGAAATACCAGCTAATTGACTATATGGAACTAAACAATAACATTGCCTTTAATCATGTTTTGATAGTTCGAAAACGTTAGGGTGAAAATTCATCAGTTTCGAAACAATGCATAATTATTCTAGTAAGTTACCTTATTATGTAAAAAAATTACTGACCTTCTTTTTGGAAAAACCAGATTGTATAAGAATAGCAAAATCACCAATTTCGTGGGGCACTTCATGCACGAGTATGGTAATCATCGTTACAATCCCAACTGTAGTACCGGCAAGAAAAGATGCACCAATTGCTAAACCATCCGTAAAATTATGCGCAAAATCAGCAGCCATATTTAAATACGCTGTTACTTTGAATTCCTTCTCATGGCCTGCTTGTTCTTTCGTAAAATGTTCATGTTCTCCATCAGAACTGTGCAAACTCTAGATAATATCAGAATAAATAAAGTAAATAGAAGTTATCTAATAATCTCAGAATAATAATTAAGCAAATAAGATAATCAAAGTGAGAAAAGTAATAAGTAATAATTCTGCCGCGATTACGTAGCTATAAACCGAAAACTTTTGGAGTTTTCCTATAACTTTAGATAGAATAACAGTAAACCAAATAATTAAACACCAATACAGTATTTTATTTAGAATTTCCTTCAACACGCTAAAGCTTAATTAAACCTGCTCTCAGCACTTGCCTAATATACAACGATATAGATGATATAAAAAATAAAGTTTAAAAATGATACTAAAGACACAAAATCTAAAAAAGTAAAAGGAATACTTCTTCTGCTGATGAAATATCCGACTTCTTTTCCTTATCAGTTTTAGGACTTTTTTTTCGCGCTTTCACCTTTTTCTGGTCAACCGAAGAAGAGGGATTATGATGGGAGTGAGAATGAACCATCTTCCCACTTCGAAGAATGTATACAAATTTCTCAACGGTCAGAAATGCTACTATACCTGTAAATTGTGTCTTTTTTTTAATTTTGAACTTGATTTCGCCATTTTTTGTCATATTACAAAGTTATGCATAGTCATACAAAAGGTTTCAAGTTTACAAGAAAGAAAGCTTAATTACCAATATACTGCATAAGAACAAGAAATAATGAAGATCTGGAAATGAACTTACCAGCTAGCACATAACTACCAACAGCCATATCATGCGTTCCATGTGAATGCCCGGAACCACCATGTGAATGGGAATGGGTATGTGAATGTCCATGCCCATCCCCATGCGTAGGTTGTGAATGTGGAATTAAATGGAGGAACGCATCACCCAACAAACCACCGGAACCAAAACTTAACAAGATTTTCAACACTGGTTCACTTTCAGGAGTGTTCGCCTGAAACCACCGAATTAGTTTAACAGGTTCTACAAATACAAAGAATTACTTCTCATTTTTCATTTTGCTCCATGAAAAAAAAAAAGAAAAGAAAAACACTGCTGAATAAATTTCCAAGATACTTCATCTTGCAGGAAAAGGATTCAGCGAATCCAACGTTCTCAAAACTCCAAATATCTTTGTGGAGGACGCAATTTTTTTATTAATATTAGAACAAATTCAGCAGTACATTTTGTAACACCCATGCCAAGAAAAATGTTATATAAAAACAGAAAAGTTATTGCAGAAACCCGAATATAACAATTCTTTACCTGCAAAGGAATTAATGATAACAGAACGAATGGTGCAAAACTAATCAACAGTGTTGAACCAATGCTGTACACCCAAAGACGCATGCGAAAATCATTCATGAAAGAGAGCACCCTGGGAAGGAAATAGATTTGTTCAATGCTTGATAAAACTTGGTAATTTTTAAAACATCACTGGTGCTTGAATTGCTAAAAATATAGTCCAGTCTATATCAGTGTTGCAAAGCTAAATAAAATTTTCTAGCTGTAAGTCTGACGACATATATCGTACTGAACAAACATTATCTTAAACGCTTACATCTTTATAGCTTGTGCAATCGTTAGTAATGGAACTATTTAATAATGTAATCCCATTCTAATGCCATGGCCAGCAGTTATAAATCCAAACAGTGAACAACTGAATCACAATGATTTTAATAAGTAAAAAAACTCAACGACGATTAGAATTGACAGTAGAAGTGCTTACCCATTTGGATCATAAGGTCTGTCACTACTCTTGGTTTGCTTATTGCATCCAATCTGCTGATCTTGATGGTTATCTTCTTCCTTAAAAAAAAAAGAAAAAAAAAACTTGGTAAACAATTTAAAATTGAGCAAATGCAATTTTTTCTCAAGGAAAATACTGATATTAGTTGTAAAGCAATAATAGATATTATAAATGTAACTAGAATCTATACATGTTAATTTAAACAGGAGTCCTACTTTAAACATTATTTATTATAAAAGAATTCTATGTGTAACTGCTGACAGTTTTCTAATATATGCAGCGCCATTCAAAGTATAGCGATTCTGATCCAGAAACTAAAATAGGCAAAATATTTTAAAACATTAAAAAACCAACTCCAGCCATATGTCCGTGATGTCGTTTCTTCTCAGGAAAATGATGATGCTGCTCTGTATGGTGATCTTCCCCGTGTTCATGATGATGATGGTGATGAGAATGTCCATGAGCTGACTGCTGGAAATTACAAGACTAAAACTTCCATCCAGCATTTGCTATTTTAACTCATAATATGGATACATCTTGGTTCTGAAAATATGAACTCTCATCTAATATCAAACAGACTAATAAACCGTGAAGGATTTGAAGATTTGAATATTCAGTTTAAAAATCTCAATTGGAATTTCGAGTAATATAATTTCTAGCATAAAGAAACAAATTTACAATTCGAAAATATTACTTCCTCATTAGCTACACGACTATATTTGTAGTGTGGTGGCTCGATATCATGGCTATGTTGATGAGGACTTGATTGTTGAACAGCAGTTTGTGCTATGAGAAACAGAACCACCAGAACTTCTTGTACGACCATGAATTCTGAATTACTCGTTTTTTAGCTTTAAAAAGTAAATTAATCTATAAGTTGCAACAGTCGCTCATTAGTGCTAGGCATGTTGACACTTAATTCACCTACAAAAATATGCGTAAATGGCTAAAGTCAGCAGTTCATTATTCGAGGTGAAATTTTTGGCAAAAATTACAAAAATCTCAGAAGTTTTTATTAGCTAAATATTGAGCTCTATGAACTTGGCAATCGCAACTTCTAGACGTCTCATACTCAATTTATAAAAACATCATCCTAAATCCCGTTAACCCCAGCACAAAACACCCTCAATGAAATTGTCTGCTAATTACAACCAACCGGAAAATACCCCTCGGATACATGTTCTCTACATGTCATTTGTCATTTAAATTATTAAAGGTAATTCCCCAGTATCAACTGATATGTGTTTATTGATCAAGCAGAGATGAAAGTTCATTTGCAGGTACGAATATTTTGGGAAAAGTTTTCATAAAACCTTCACCCGCAGTATTTTGCAATCCTCTCGCTTATAACACATTGAAAAAGCAACGAAATGTTCTGTCTATAAAGAAGCGAATTAATATTTCTATTGGAAAATGGGAATTTTTATAGTTCTAATGACTGAAGAAACTATTCTTACTAAGTTTACTCAGAAAACTCACTAGAACAAACTATAATGAGGACAGTTTGAGAAAGGAAATGTCTTGTAAGTAAATGCGAAAAGAAAAATGAATGGTAAAAGTAAGCTGTAAGTGTGACTGGTTTATTTCAAACTGATACAAAGATTTGTGTAAGTTAAACTTTATCTTATTCCACAAGTTTTCATGATTTGAAAATTGATGTATTGCAAATAAATATTTAACAGTCCCAAATCAGTCTCAGTAAATCGAAGTATACGTTTTGGAGGATGAAATTTTAATTCACAAAATAAACGATTTCAGCGTAGTTGAGTGAATATTGCACGTGTTTTTATGTGTATGTATTTATATACAAATATATATAATTGAGCGATGTTATAGGGAAAAAAATAGATTGATAGTAAGTTTAGAAAACTAGATTCATCATTTGTCATTTAAACAAATACTGAGCAAATTTGAAAATATGTATGCTTTCCGTTTCCGGCAAATACTCTTTCTTCAGCAGCGATTTGTAAATCATTCATACCGAAAGCATTGTTGAATCCAATGATTGCATGGATGGGATGGGAAATTGATCACTGAAAGAAATTGCTGAAATTATCCCACCAAGAAATGATGGAAATTGCTCAACACTTCTCTGCAAAATAATTATTTTCTGTTTACACAAAGCCACTTCCTGGATAATTGTAAGAAAAACGAATGATTCCTGCACTATTGTGTTATCAAGATGACAAGGCAATTAATACTATCTTCATCCCATTAATAGTACAAACAATTGGATTTGTAACCGGAATAAACCATATGGCTTGGCGTAATTCAATGACACAGGAAAAAGACTTTGCATAAATTTTTTTCCCGCAATTTATTGAGTATTGCTAACAAACAATGTTTGGAATATTATAATTGGCGTGGAAAACCATCGATAAAATTGAAAGAAATGCGCGTAGTTCGTTGCTTCTTATCTATAGCCCAGTTAATTCAACCAAATTACAAATCTGTATATCAAGGTATTTGCTAGAATAGTCATTTATATAATCATTAGAACTACCTAGTTATTATTGAATTCATTACTGCATTACTTCAGCAGAAAGCTAGTAAATTTTTTCTATTTACGATTACGAATGTGAAAATTTTTTGGTTCCAAATCGACACACATATTCCATCTCTAAGAATCAGTCTTTTTTTTTCTTTTTTCAATTCTGTATAATTCCTTTACTATTTAGGTGCTTTGAAAGACTTTTTACTTTTCCACAAACTTCCAAAAGCAACGATTTAACTGTCAAACATGAAACTGAAGAATCGTGTAAGAATTTGAAATGACTTTTTTCTTGTAGTAAGAAAAAAAAACATCTCGATTTTGAATGTGATGAATATGTAATGATATCTGTACATACATTTCAATAAATATGATCACTTATTTTCATTGTTTTTTTTACAATGAATTTAAAAAGTTGAATAGTCAGAACTAACAAACACTAAGTACCTTTTGCCACACGTATAAAGGAAGAAGCAATCAGTCACCGATATGTAAAACATATAGAAAGATAATTCAAAGTGTATAACTTATCTGTCAAAACTAGGTCATTTGAAAGACTTAGCCAAGCAACAATTGCCAAATTTTGAATGTTCATTGCTTATTTGTAAGAAAAATACGAATATATTTCGGTGATTGGTAGTAACGATTTCAGTACACGTTTACGAGACAATTTATCTGAAAATGACTTTTCTCTCTTAGTTCATTTAAACCAACCAGTGTTGTTCCTGCACTTTTTTTTTCTTTCTCTGTGCGATCGTTGCCACAAACCTTGTCTCCTTTATTTGAGCTTACTTACACGCTGCGTCCTCTTTCACGTAAAACGTCAGCCACAAACGGACAACCATTGTCCACTCTTGTATAAAAGGTTGTTTTCGTTTCCGACCACGCCAAGGCAACATGGCATTCACTGCAGTTCCAATTTTATATCAGCAAAAGTTCATTAAGCATTAAACTTGCTCCATGCTCTAGCATTAACAGAAGTTAGAACTTCAGAAGAATTAAAACATTCACTGAGAACCACACAGCTTTGAAGGTTTTACCTGTATGAATAACGGTCAACGATCGGTTGGAAGTTATTTCAACCGTCCATTAAAAACAAATGAAAGTCAAACAATCAAGCATCAAAATATCACATCATGCAAATATTTCGAGTTCGAGAAGAGAAATACACGAAGACTAATGGTGAAGACACGTGGAGAAATACCGAATATACAAACACGTTTCTCTCCTGTGAAAAACTACCGAATATACACATACTTCCTCTTACGTGAAATCATATACGTTGACCCTTCACCTATGGTATGTCTGTATGTAGAACTTCTCATGTTCCTAGCAGACTAATTCGCGGAATTTGTAAACTTCCAAGGGTTGCACACTTCCGAATATTAAGGTCCAGAAGCAACCCTACCAGCACCTCACTTCGCTACGACAAGACGTCCAACCCCGAAATACTGCTCGGCACGTAAATGCTTGCTTGCGTGTCTGTACATATGTTTGTCCGCACGCTTGCGTACGTGTGCGTGGATGCGTGTGTGGGTGTGGGTGGATATGTGTGTGTTTGAGATGCATGGCTTAAGGTGGGGACTGAGTTTTGACGTGTAGCGATAAGAGATGACCTTTATGACTTAATATAGGAATGAGTTGTTGTTCCTACTGAGCACTTAACAGCTTGTAAAATAACAGGAATAACGCTAATCATGTCTCCAACCTTTTTCACTTCCAACCAGTTCCTAACCTGCCTTGGGTAAGGATTAGAGGACGAGAAGAGGTTGGAAGATAGTAGTTTCATACACTTCTGATGTGCTAAAGTAGAGTGAGAAAAACAATCAAATTTCAGGAAGAAACGATGAGATTAATAACACTGCTGGCCAGTTTATTTGATGATTACCGGAAAACAACACCCAGGAAACTGAAAATTATTGATGCGTACATGTTCTATGTTTTGATCACTGGTATCATCCAGTAAGTAAATTTCTCAGTGAAAGTCTTTGTAGTTGTAGCCTAAAGTAGGGGGAGTTTCTAATTGTTATGAAAAGAGATATTTTCTGGACAAGAAAAGATTTCATTTTTCTATAAAGACAGTCCATAGGTTGCAAGTCTAATACAGTTAATTCTCCATAGAATAGTAGGATTTGCCATTTTATTTTCAGATGCGCTAGTCGAAGTTTAAATTTTAACTTTTAAATTTCACATCATTACCCAAAATTTGCGATAAATTTGAGAATTATTTATAGCCTTATTTTAAATTTGTAAGAAATATGTGATTCTTATGAGCTCTTCGCTAGTTACCTTATAACTTTATTTTTTATTTTATTGAATCACATTACCTAATTTAGTGTAGGCTTTTTCATTCGACCTAGTCATTACACGATTTATTTCTATGTATTTGTTTGTTTGTTTCCCTTCTTACATTACATTACTTTAATTCCATATTCTTAATTTGCTAGTTTCATTGCTTTATATTTAAATTAATGTGAACGATTCATTTGCAGATTTGTTTACTGTGTTCTTGTTGGTACATTTCCGTTCAACTCCTTCTTGTCTGGTTTTGTATCAACTGTTGGTTGTTTTGTCTTAGCAGGTTGGATTTTATTTTGGGACTGTAACCTTGCAAACCATTTTCTGCTGTTTCAGTATCTCTAGATATAGTTAAATTTATTGTTAAGCGGATCATTTTTTGACTGGTATTTTTTTTTCAAATTTTTACTCAAATTGTTAGTCAGATATCTTCTTAATTAGAATTTTTTGAGAAATTTTTAAATTCAAATACTTTTTCAGCATCACTTCGCATCCAGGTGAATCCAGAAAATAAGCCACTGTTTCCTCATATTGCTCCGGAACGTGCGTTTGCCGACTTCATTTTTGCACATGTGATATTTCATCTTGTGATTGCAAATTTCTTAGGCTAATTTTGCTGTACTGATTAAGACGTTGCCATTGCCATTTTCTTTAATTACTGAAAAAGTTTCAAGAAGGAGACATTTTGGAAATATGTAACCAGTTAAAAGTAGGAAAGACAAATGAAGATTCTGTTACTAGAGGTTGAAATTAATCGTAGCAGTGTTTGCTGAGGTAGCTTGTTAAAGTTAGAGGAAGTAAAGTGCACATTGTCGTAATTATCTAAAATATAAATAATGGATTATTTATTTTCCTGTTATTTCAAGTGTGTTTGTTGAAACATGCTGTTTTTTGATCTGTGATTTTTGGATTACTGTTTTATGTAATTTTAACGGTATGAAGTTTTATCTGTACAAAGTGTATGGAATGAAGTTGAATATTCCATATTCTAATGGATTTCTGTTATTTTTCTTTGATGATTTTAGAGTATCAGTAAGTTTTGTACTTGGTTGTTCGTACAACAGTGGAAGTTTCCACTACTCATTTTATGAAAATGTTATGAGATTCCAGAACGCATAAATGGATGATGCTGCAAAAAAAGCACGAGAAGAATACCTCAAAAAATATCTCAGCAAAGATGATAAACAAGCAGTGAAAAAACACAAGAAGAAAAAAAAGAAGATTGGGATTGGGTTTGTTATTGTCCACTTCCAAGACTTAGAAATACTGAGATCAGTTATTACGGTAATTGTAGGTCTCAGTTTTTTTTTTTTTTTTTGTGCCATCAATTTTTGATAGTAGAAATCAATGAAGAGCAGAAAATTTAAGCAGGTTAAAATTTAAAGAAGAAATTTAACTGGTCAAGGAACCAGCTTCATAGTCCTTGTTGTCTGTAAATCTAGCAAGAAAAGAGATTGACGAAGTATAACTCTACCAGTAATATTTTTGAAGTTAACTATTGAAATGTCTAATTCATGGATTTCTCGGTTTTGCATTACAAATATTGCCGAACAATTTGTTGGATAAATCCAACGCTACAATTTTTTGTAGCAACATTTTGTCCGGTAAAGTACTCTTAAAGTAGTTCTTTGCAGACTGAAAATCCATGAAAACGATGCTTTCGCTGCTGTTGCACCGTGTGCTGAGCAAACTTCCTCAGACGATGAAAAAGATGTTAGTTTTAGAGCGAGGTTTTTTTTCAAGTAGGGTTTTGTCCTGCGCTTGTTTATAAATTATTGACAGAATGATCTTCTCTTCCACGCACTTTATTTAAATATTGCTATGCTCGCACGCACATTTTTGAATTATTTGGACTTAGTATTGCTCAAAGTTTGATATTTGAAGTTTTATTTTTGTTATTATTTTCTTAAACTTAAATGGCATTCTCGATCTTTCTCTCCATCCGTGACTAATTGGTATGTAGGAGGAATGAGTCAATTTTCTTACGAGTAAAATATGAATTTCTTTCCTTGCTGTAGTGGATAGGAATATAATTTAACATATGAAATTAGTATTTGGTTTCAAAAGCACACAATTTTTGATTTTGAGGTTGAAGTGACTGAGAAAGTTAAAAAGCTACAAGCGTTATCGAAATTTAAACCTGCAGTGTTTGAAGCTGTCGAGATTAAAGGTAATAATTTGTTTTCTTGACTTACTATTTTTTAAAATTTGAATTCATTTTCCTCGTTATCTTCAGTCACTTTCAGATTTAATGGGGAAAGTTGCTTTTTCTCTGGCTCACTGGGTGATTCATCCAGGAAAGTTATTTAGTCTTCTGATATTTCCCATTTTATTGTTAGAGATTGTAAAATTTTTTACAGAGGAAACAACAGCAGTTCGCAAACGACATGATTCATCTTCCGATGAAAATGGTTTGCTTAGAATCCAGATGCTAAACATCATATTAAACAGGATTTACTGAGTTTATTCTCTCTGATAGTATCTTTCTAACAGATTGTCGTTATTAGTAGTTAAGCCTTTAGAAAATGATTGATGTTCTATATTATAATTTATTTCTACAGATTACTTGGAAGATCTGAAGCATTTGTTCAGCCTTTGAATTGTGTACCCTTTCAACAATGTATTGAATTGTAAAGATAGGTAGACATAATGCCAAAGACTTCCGGAGAATTGAGATTGAAAGTTCCTCTAATAAATATAACTTTTCCAGTTACGCCGGAAGAATTGTCTCTTCCCACTACCAGTGAACGATCTCGGAAAACCGCTTTAGTCGGAAATGAGGATCACAGTGCTCAAAAAACAGTGGGACAAAGAAGTGTTGACTCAAATATTTCCTTGCCAAGTCACAGAGTAAAAGACGAACCACTTGACTCAGATGCCTCACCACCGAGAATGTCAGAAAAAAGTGCAAGACGAAATCCTAGTGATTATGAAAGACCTTCGAGACATAAAAAATTGACTAATAATTTCGATATAGACGTTGCATCATCACACAGAATAAAAGAAGAACCACTTGACTCAGATGCTTCGCCACCAAGAAGACCAACCAATGGTGCAAGGAGAAATCCTGATGGAGATATTTCAGATATCTCACCTCCAAGACGTAGCAAACCTACAAATAATTCTGACTCAGATCTCTCTCCTCCGCGTAAGCGAGCTAACAGAGATAAAAGTTCTAGTTATGAGAAAGACTCTGGACATTATGGACATCATAAATGGAGAAAAAGTGAAAGTGTCGATTCCTCTCGACGTGAAAAAGTTGGGTTGTATTCTGATGCTTCTCTACGTAATGTTGGAAGGCCAAAGGAAAAGCAGCGTGAAAGGAGTCGGGACGAAGGTTCGAGCACACGTCATCGACATTATGACGGTAGTGTTGAATTTTATGTAATATTTCGCAAAATATTCCCTGAATAGTTCGCCTGTGAAATTTATCATTGATATCTAGTTTGTGTTGTTGTGTTGAAAAGTTGAGGTTGCAAGAGTGACTATATGTCATTAAAGTTTGATACCATTCAAATTAATCTATTTGTGTAACATTCTGAATTAATAGTTTTACATCGTCTCATCGTTGATTTTCAGTAGATAATTTTTGAAGAGATTATTTGATACAACTATTGGAAGAAATGGTCTCTTTCTTCAAACTCGTCACATTTGTTAACTGTAGCTCTGATTTTTCCCAACTAATCAATAATCGTTAAAAAAAAAGATTTTGTGAAGCAAATTAAACTTAAGTCAAAGGAGTAATTTCTGCCCTTGAATATGATAGATTTTTATAGAGTATCGAGGACGAAGAGATTCTCCTAACCGTGAGAGTGAGACAATATACTATCACAGTAAAGGCAATCGATCGAATGAGAGTAGTATTAAGTCAAGTGGAGGAAGTGCTGGTCTAAAAACATTGGAAAGGCATCGAGAAGAAATGAAACGACTTCAGGAAGATGAGGCAAAAGTACGTATTTTGGCTGAGGTCGTTTGAAATTTTTTAAACGAAAATGGTTTTGACTGACTGGCTAGCAACTGAATTAAATGATTTGAATGAACTAGTTTTATTTTAAGTGATACGCATCATTTGATTTTCGTATTATTTGTTTTATATTTTTTTACTTACTTGTTTACTTTTTTCTGATTACCTATTCATTTGTTCATTTATTTATTTGCCTATTTATTTATTCATTTTCTGTTTTTATCAAACTTTTCTAATTTATTAACGAAATTCCAATCTTCAACGTTAATTACTACTTATAGTTGCTCCGAAATTGGGAAGGATTTGCGAGTGGTAAAGATGCAGCAGCTACCCATCGAAAGAAATTGACAGGGAAGGGACGTGAATCAAAAGAAGATCGTGAACGGAAAGAACGTGAAGCTAAAAAGCAGCAAGAATTGGAGGAAAAGTATAAAAATTGGAACAAGGGCCTGCGACAAATAGAAGAGGTTTGCGTTATATAAAGTTTTGTTTTCCTTCAGTACCCATATTTGAATGCGAATATAAGCATTACTGGGAAGGTTGGACGAGTTCTTGAAATTTTAAGAAAAGTTTGTTTTAGCGAAACCAAAAATTAAATGAAATGGCTCGAGTGGCGCAGGAAGATTTTGCACGTCATGTTGACAATGAGGCAATGAATGAACATTTAAAGAAGGTTACTTTTAATGTTAGCAGATGTTGTCATAGAACTTCGATTTTTTTTTTTTTGTTGGTGCCACATCTGGTATCTATTCAAACGTTAACACAAAAATACAAATCGTATGTGGTGTACCCATCTTTATGGGTATTGGAGCCGATTTTGCTATGCACAATAATGTAATGAATATTGATGTGATAAATTATTTGTAATCTTCAGATTACAACTAATTTGGATGATAAATTTTAGTGATGATAAGGTTTTGTAATAATCTAACTTTCGGGGCAATGTCTTTCTTTTTGTCTTTCCTGAAAATAAGAGGGATTTCGAATACCGGTTTGGGATTCCAATATGGATGAATTTATGATACGGAAATGATTTTCCAGCAATTGTACGAGAAAGATCCGATGTACAATTATGTGAAAAAAAAGAAGGAGGATGCTGAAATAAAAAGTGGAACTGGTAAATCTTTTAAAGTTTTAGTTAAAATTTTCTTATTTCAGCATTGTTGGTTTTGATACTGGAATAAATGTCTTTGTAAATGCATTCACTGGGTTTTTACAGTCTTTTGTTTCCCCAATTCTCATTTTTCATGGAAATGAAAATTGATTTAACTAATTAAGATTGTTTGGAGATGTTCAACGACGTATTATTATTGCTTTTTTTTTTTAGCCTACCCAAAATATAAGGGAAGTTGGCCACCGAATCGTTTTAATATCGCCCCAGGTCACCGTTGGGATGGAGTGAATCGTTCAAACGGTTTTGAAGATCGGATAGCTGAAACAACTAACCGAAAATTAGCTCAACGTACCGAATATTATGAAAATATTGCAAAATATGAAGTTTAGTTTGATGATACTAATTTCGGTTGTATTTGTATAGGAACCTACTGTTTGCGTTGTATGGTGCATAGGCAGATTGATTTGAAAATATCAGTTACAATGCTAATAGTGCTGTGTTATGATCGTGCTGGCCACATTACTGAGTACTCGACGTGTTACACATCCAATTTGTTACATATTTTGCATGTTTCAAAGTATAGCGTAATCAAAAGGTAATACCTTAATACCTAAAATAAGGTTGCAGTTAATTTTCGAAAGTTCAAAAACTCTGCTTAATAGTTGTCATGTTTTTTCTCGTTCACATAATATCTTGATTGAGTTTTATATGGCTCCGCTGTGATACGAAACCAACAATGATTACGCACTGTAAAAAGTGGGCTGGGATATTTGCAGAGTTAATCTTGGCGATTCATGCCACACGAAATAAAACAAAATGGTTTTAGGAGTCAGCATTATAATTTTTCTGATTGTCAAGAAAAAATGTAGTAGTTAGCTATCAGCAGTCACAGGTGCAGAAAATATATGTTCTTTTTCTTTTGTTTTGTTATGCAGTTATGACGGCTGTCCCCGTCAATGAATTAATCAGTATATATATACATATATATACGCGAATTAATTATCCGTAATGCTTTACTAATATATTTCTCAGTACAGAATTAGTTGATTAGTTTATTTGCTTTTTTTGATTGGTAGCGGTTGTATGAGCAGAATAGTAAATCAAGAAGATCAGGCCATGAAAACGTTGAAGGTATGGGATTTTTGGTAAATGATATGATTGGATCTATACTGTTACCATGAGTGGGTTTACTGCTTCTGTCATCAAGTTGCAGTGGCTTTTGTACGTATCGTGAAATCAGATTAGTAAGTCGAAAGTCATAAGAAACTGGAAGATGTGATAATACTAATGACGAGTACGCTTCCCTAATGGATTTATTATCAAAATACGGTGCTTTGGATTGACAATTCTGATGATATAGTTAGTTTTCAGAAGTTAATCACTACGAAATATGCCAACAACCATGGTGGAATAATGAGGAAAGGAACAATTACAGATGATGAAAGAAGTCTTAGTCTAGTAATGTCTGAGAGTTCACCACTTATCCAACAATACGAAACGTTCCCATCTGTCGATTCTGATGTAGTAGTACTACAAACAGCAATTGAAGTGGATAAAAGTAACTTAGTTGAGAAGTTGGAGGATAAAAGTGTCGTAGAAGGAGAGTTAGGAACAAACGATTCAAATAAGTCGCAGTTTACCACAAGTTCATTCAGTTTCTGCAGACGATCAGTATCACCGGATACGATGCTTCAAGGGGCAACATCTAAATCTAATACTTCTTTCATCAGTGTAAATTTTAGTTCTCATTTCTTTTTTGTTCAATTTTAATTTTTTCTTTAATTGATCCAATCAAAAATTCCTTTGCTTATTATTGTCATTCGGTGATGGCATTCTTTTTGTGAGAATTAAATTATATTTACTCTATTTCTTGTAATATATTCTTCGCACATAAATTTAGTTACGTTAGTTTTAAGCGTTGTTATAAGACAGAAGGGATTAAGCATTTTGGATGTTACTTTTAATTCTTTATTGAAAATTTCTCATTAGTGTGCTAAATTTTCATTACTTTTTCTGATTAAATAATTTAATTAAACCTTTTGTCCTCATAAGGAGGTATGAATAAGCTTTGTCTTGAAAGGTCTGAATGTTAGGCTTTTTTTTTACAGAAAAATCTGGTATCACATAATTTGATGAAGTTTTATTTCTTTGAGATTAAGAGTATTAGCGACTTAAAAAAGCTTACCTGCTGTTTAACTTGATTTTTATCGCATTCAAAATGTTTGAAAGTAGTGGTGCAATCTACCTCTACTGTTTTCTGTTAAACATCTTTATTTCATATTTAAAAATTTTAATGCTTATTGAAAATCAGTCAACTTTTAGCCTCGCTGGAGTCAAAAGACATCTTCGCTAACTTCTGACTACAGTTCCGATCTTTCATGTATAAATTTCATCTACTTTCATGAAAACAAGTAAAATATACATTTCAAAAGTGGCGGAAAAATTTTTTTCGTCGCCCAGATCATTAGTGCGAGAGCTTAAACATTCATAATAATCAAAACTGACTATGAATGGTTGAATGGAACAGAATAGTTCGTTCAGTCTTCATTATTAAATTTACTTAGTTTAAACTTAGAAGAAGACGTAATTAAGGCTAAATAATATGGAAGTTGTATTTTATAGTTTCTTATTTTTCTTATTCATCCTTTTTTCACATTACTTGCAATTGGTTTGATTCATATTTTAAAGACTGCTAGTGAAAATTCATATGTACTTGAAATTATCTTAATTGAGTAATACTTCCAACAATTATAGAGAATTAAATTCATTTATTTTTTTCTAATTTATTTCTGCTACTGTTAATTTCTTTTCCAGTATTGCAATGTTTATGACACTCTTTTTTTCGTTCTTTCGTGAAGAAAAGATTTAAATTTTAGTTTTCGGAATGAATAGTGATACGATGGACAAACGCTTATCACGTAATACGTTAGTAGAATATTGGTGGGATTTAACACCTCATAATATTCATACGATCATAATCAATTACTTATATGATATCGATAATAAGCGATGCAATCAGTGGTAAAAGATATTTTATTGTTAAATTTAAAAACTTTTTTTATTCATAAATTTAGTTGCACAGAATTTATTTCGGAATTGCTGTAGCATTCAAAGAATCTGCAATCTTCAGTGCAGCAGTTGACGATTACATGATTTCATCTATCTATTCAAATGATTTGACTTAGACGATAATGAAAATTCTTGGATAGTGTTTGATTAAGATGCAGTTGTTTCTTTTTTTTTTTTCTTTCTGATATAAAATTAAAGAGAAAGGGAGGTCGTCACATCACTACATGTTATTCTAAGAGCACTTTTTTTTTTTTTTTGAAAGCGTAATAAAGTTAGAAATTTCAAAAATTATTACATAAAGCTAAATTTTTATTGAATTTCATTTCAGCTGGACATTTTTTGAAAACAAATTTGGCATTTCGCGAGTCATAGTATTTTACGTTTTAGCCACAGCGTATTTTTTGTACATTCTAAGTGGAGATTTGGCAAGACTTCTATATTACGTCATTGTATATATATTTTTGTTTGTGTAATTTTTAATTTTTGCAAGTTATCAGGTTTTCTTAAGTATATGAAATTTTTGGTTATTTTTTTTCTTATTTATTAACTTTACAGGGTGTTGGATATCCAATGTATGGAACATACAGTACTTATGAAACTCGTGGACTTAGTGGTTGTAGAAGTTGGCTTAGGTAATATAAATTTTTTTTTCTTTGTTTGTAAGCATAAATTTACTATTTACAAAATATTCTATAATTAAGCTTATGGAAATATCAGACCTAAAAAAAATTAGGTCAAAAATTACTGCGATCGTATAGCATTAAGAATATTGAGATGGATTGTAACATTTGATAGATTACCAGTGTTCGTAGGAATAATTAGTCTAATAGCCTACTTTGGTGAATTAATATTTGATTACATTCGCCATATTCAGGGTATAAGCTTGCAGAATTTCAGGAGTTCTCTCATTTTCAAAGATTTCCAGTTTAAAGAGAAAAGATATAGTGAATTGAATAAGGAATCTTCAGATATTGGGTTGTTTTTGGTTGGTTTTCAATATTGGATGTATTTTTTTATCACTATCTGAGACAATGGACAGTATATTGGTCAGTCAAAATAATCATTACCATATATTTATTGATGCCATTGGTCAAGGGAGCTGATCTAATTTATCGTGATTTCATTAAAAATTTCAATAGAAAGATTGAACGTAATGTTCGATTTATTGTCGAGAAATGATGGATCATTTTATTTGCATCATATTATCTATTCCAATAAATTTTTCGATATTCAACAAAAATACTGGATTACATTACTTCATTGATATAATGAATTACAAAATTTAATCCGTTTTTTTTTTTCGTAAAAAAAAAGCACTCGTCTGTAAAAGACATGTGAGATTATTGTTAGTAGTCACATAAACTATGAAATCTCCCAATCATTTAAAAACCAGTCATCCACTGATAATTGCCCAATTGTTACCTATTATCCATCGATAATTTTCAAGCGAAATTACCTCATTGCATCCATGTATGTCAAAATTTTGCAGAAGAGAAAGATGTTAAAACTGCAAAACTTACTTGACAGTTCATTTTTTAGATAGTCAGTTTTGGAAGTAAATTTGAAAAGATTATGCGTCGCTCCCTCTTTTTTTCCCTTTCTCTCTCTCTCTTTCTCTCCCTGTTTTATATTCATTTGATATTTATGTGGTAGATAACGCATTATTTAGACAATCAATTTTAACAGTATGAAAAGTCAAATTAATTTCTCTTTGTGTCTCTTTTCCTTTTCTCTTTGTGTGTCTCTTTTTTTCTCCCTCTCTCTCTCTCTCTTTTGCTGTATTGTGCTACGCATGCATAAGAGAGAGTTTTCACTCACTAATTAAAATTTCGGAAAAAAAAAAAAAAAAGATTTATCACTCTATTTCATGATTGCATTTACTGTATAAGTTCATTTTTTCTCTTACTGATCTGATAATAACATATGCGTATTTTACCTTATTAAAGCATTGATAGTTATAATTAATGATTAATTAGTGAAATAAAGATTATTGCTATTATATTTCATGATGAGGAGGATGATAAAAATGATGATATTAGAGAGTTTATAAAAATGATAAGTAATTATTTTTTCAACTTCATCGATATACACAATTTGTTATTCTTTTTTCTTCTTTTCTCATTTCCTTCCTGTGAAATATTCGTGAAGTTTATTGCTGCAACTTTTACACTCTTCAATTGCTTATTCTTGATTCTAACTGAATGTATATGTTATGTCTTCGTTCTCGACCTAACTAATACACCTTCCTCTTAACTTGCACACTATTTTGCAGGCTTACACAACGCGATCAAGTTGCAGATTGAAAAGTGGAGTGAAGGAAGTTAACTGTTTCACATTCTGGTTCTCTAAATCGTGCCTTCTTCCTCATATTACGAAACTTTTCTCCACCATCTTACACTTTCAGTTAAATGGTTGGTTTTACTTTTTTTTCTTTGTTAACTTAATTGTTAAACTGTAAGTAACATTCACTTTTTACCAAGTTTAACTTTTCCTTAGATGGAATTTGAGCTAACGGCCGTTCTTGTTTCGTATTTCAGGCACCTATTGAACGTAAAAACATTGATCTTACACCACTGAAAAAAGCCAATGTGCCGATTTTCTTTATTGTTGGTAAGTTAAAAGGGATTTTTATTTTTTAATTGTAAAAACTGCTAATATTCAAGAAACAATTTAATTGAAAAAAAAGAAGTGGGGAGGGAAAAAAGAGATTGGAATGAAGTTGGAAGAAAAAAGCCTTAAATGAAAAGGGGAAAGGAAAAGAGTGTAAATTATTTGAGTATTGCTTTTATTGTTATATTTCACAAAAGATTCTATTCATAGAGAAATGAAATGGAAATCACTTAAGAAGGTGTGTATGTGTGTGTGATTTATATAAATAACTCGCATTAATACTTTTAAATTTTGTACATCTTATGTTAAGTGGTGACTTTTTTTTCTTGAGTTGTAAGTAATGTATTTTGTGCGAGAACTGTAAAGCAGGTAAACAATTATGTCGCCAGGTTTCTAAATGAATACCGTTAAGCTGAGGATGGTTGTTGTTGAAGTCATATTCATTAATTAATTGTACTTTAAATATCAATCTTTCCCTACAAGCATTTCTACTTATTTTCCAGGTGGTCCTGGATCTGGTAAAGGAACGCAATGTGATAAGATTGTCGCAAAATATGGTTTAACACATCTTAGCTCAGGTGATTTATTACGTGCCGAGGTAAAATCTGGTTCACCGCGTGGATCAGAACTTAACAAATTGATGGAAAATGGAGAACTTGTTCCACTGGTAAACATTGTTCCATTCCGAAAAATTTGTTCAACTCCAAATTTTTTTGGCCCTCATGAGCGTTTAATTCTCTAGAAATCAAAGAGGGAAGAAGATGAGCGCTAGATATTAATGTCAGAATTCACAAATTTGCTCTCTTCTATAATTTTTTATACATTATTTTTTTTATAACAATTGGGATAAGCCACGCTTTGAAAAGTCCCTTATGAGCATATTACATGTCTGTTTAATAATGGTAATATAGGATTTTTTTTTCAGGAAGTGGTATTGGATTTGGTTAAAGAAGCAATGCTTCACGCGGTTGCAAAGGGTTCTAAAGGTTTCTTGATCGACGGTTATCCACGAGAAGTAAAACAAGGGGAGCAATTCGAAAATGAAGTTAGTGATCTCTTTTCGCGTTAGAAGAAGCTAGGTCTTTCCATACTGGCAAATTCTCGAAAAAATAAATATGTCATTTGTTTCTGGAGGGAAATGAAGCTGGCTTAAGGACATGTTCAGAAGTCTTATAAATCAAATTTACCGATAGCGATAGTCTTTGTTTTACCAATTTATAAACAGCGTTTTGAAGTTAATTTAGAACTATTAAATTTGAAGTTAGAGAATTACCAAAATACAGGCTTCATGTTTTTATAGATAGGTAAGTATTAAAATTGTAGTGGAGAAATAGCGTAAATCATTGGGTTACTTATGTGTAGTTTGAATTTGTTTTGTATTTTAAAGAGATTATTTAAAGCGTTCAAAATCTAAAATATTATTTTCAGATTCAAGCAGCGAAATTAGTGCTATTCTTCGATGTCAGTGAAGATACTTTGGTTAAGCGTTGCTTGCACAGAGCCGAAACAAGGTTTCTTTTTTCTCTTATTCATTTTTTCAACAAGAGGAAGATTTCCAGGCTAGTCTACACAGCCCTGGATTGAACTTCGTTTTGAAATTTCTTAAATAATTTTGCCTTTTTTTTGGTCGCTGCAGTGGAAGAGTAGATGATAACATTGATACGATTAAAAAACGTCTTCACACCTACATCACTGCAACTGCCCCCGTTGTCGATTATTATAAAAAACAAGGGAAATTGGTGAAGGTAAGTTCCTTGAAGATTTCAGATCGAATCAAACTTTCATTCATTTTTAGAGAATGCTATTTATTTTGCTTTTAAAAATTTCAAATCTGCAAAGCATTTCTATTCGATGCACTAAAACCATTCATTTTTTTTTTCCTAGCAATTAGTAATTTGGGTTGGATTTATTAAAACTGTTCTGTAAACTCGAAATTCAAAAACATAAGCATAGCTTACACTCCTTCCAATATCCAAGTTTTCTTTTACAGATTCCATCCGAAGGAACAGTGGATGAAATTTTCAAGGTTGTTCAAGAACATCTTGATAAAGCAGTAGCCTAATAAATAGTATGAATATTTCCATATCTATTTTTACAGAGTGTTTATTTAGATTTCCTCATTGCTCTTGCGATTGATCAAGATTTTACAGCTTCATGACTTGTGGAAATTTGGCTGTATTCAAGTTTAACCATGTTGACTTGATTCTCCATGTTTCAAATGCTAGATGGAATTTGAAATAGTGAAATAAATTAAGAGTACAAGAGAGAGTTTTCAACTACTCATTAACAAGTATTTACGGAAGTCCGTGAAATAATGTTCCTTCGTAATCCACTTTTGACAGAAGTGTGTCACTACTTAGCACCGCCACAATAGGCCTTTACGAAGCAGTTTAAGAAGGCATTACCACTTCTTGGCTCAGGCAGTTCGAAGCATCGGAAATTTAACTGGATTGGTAGACTTTACGGGTTATTCTGAAAAATCTGTTGTGTTTTAAAGATCACTTTTGCAAACTAAGTCACTTCTAGAGTTACTTCCTATATAGTTCTGCTATCCTATTGAGTAAATTCGCAAATTAGGTTGCAGAAAAGATAATTCTGACGATATTCATGAAGGAACAAGCAAAAAACGATCAAACATATATCCTCCACATTGCATGACCTTAATAATTGTGTGAGATAGAAATATACAACGTCAATACAGAATTTTTTCAAAGAAAGTAGTAATGGTTTTATCTCATCTTTTTGATGATGTGAAAGGAATACTCTGGACGCTGGAAAGTAACAAGAATTCTCAAAATTAGAATCTACATTTGAAATGCGTACTTTTTTTGTGACCAATTAATTCCTTTTTCCTGAGAAACAAAGTTTAATGCCACAGGTATTTAACCTTTTTTTATATCTTAATATTGCTGAAGTGCGATAAAAAGGTTATTCTGTTCAATATAACAAAAACAAGGGTCGAAATTCTTAGTATTTCCTGAAGAATGTCTTCAATTAAAAAATCTAAGAACAAGACACAGTGTACGGATGGTCCATAACAATGAAACAAATAAATGGTCATTAATTATATAAACAGAGTAGGGTTCCTACTGACAACTTTCGAATATCTCACGTGTTTTTTTTTTCAGTATTTACGGGATTTCCCAAATCCACTTAATGCCATACTTGTCAATTTCCACTGACCCTGCGTAAATCGCTTTGACCTTGCAGCAATTCGCTTTTTGCGATGTCGCTTGATGTTGAAATTACCGTCATCGATGGAACTCAGCCGACGTGACATTCGCCTCCCACTGTAAATTTTAAATCTACTACTGTTTGCAGAAGCTGAGCTGAACGATACGCTAGGATAAAGAGAAATTGCAAACCGCAAATAACTGTTAAGAGCTTAGAAATAGATGTTTGCTGCTGACATGTATTATCGAAGCACAACTGATCATTATGTTCCAACTGCTATATTATTATAATGTATATGGCTAGAAAAATCCTAATCTTCTTATTTGATTTAAAACCATATCCAGCTGTATTACCAATACAAGATGTGTCACACAAAACATTTCCAGATTACCAATACCTATGTAAGTTGCAAATGCCAGAAGCAACCCAGCGAAAGGAAGCTAATTCACCAATAAATTACCTGGTATTTCTCAGTTCACCAGTAACTTACCCGATATTTTTAAAAGCAGTAGTTGAACCAAGTGTTGATGTACTTTCAGATGCCATTATTGAAAGTTGTAATGCTGTTGATTCAACTGATAACCTGAAATCGATTGCTATTTGTTGCAATTTTAAATTACTGGATACTTTCTTTTAAATAAAATCCATTAACTAAGTAATTAATTAGGCCGAATGTCTTTGATTTGATATCAAGTTTAAAACATCAATTTTCAACAGTTTATGATATGTCAGGTATACAAAGTATTTCTATATGTAATATAATTTTATCTAAAGAATTTCGCGCCACAAA
>PQVD01000686.1:0-23575 GCA_003012265.1 Setaria equina | reverse complement strand
GTAATAAGCAGTAAAATAAACAATACAGATTTAAAATTGGAAGAATAAATACTTATTGTTCCTTATTTCTCCAATTTCCACTTTGGTTATGTCATCATTTCTTTCCGGTTCATCTTTTTCCATTTCCGCTGCTTCGGAAATTGTACGAATTGAAAGCTGTGGTTGCTGAGAGAGAAACGGCTCCTTCTCGCTATCCCTTTCAGCAAATAAAATTTTTTGCTCTTTGATAATTTCCAACGTTCTTCTGCAAGTTGAAAATAAAATTGACGATTTGATGAGAACAGTTCATAAAATAGTCATAAAAAATAGAGGAATTTTAAATCTGAAAAGCAAAATTATGCTGCTTTGAGTTAATCACTTCCGGCCATTATTGTATGTAAATTGCTGAGCAATTTTTCCATTTGTTCTAGGATAACTATGAGTCTGTTTACTAACTCATCCTCGAATGCTATTATGCTGTTGACAAAACTTACTTCATAGCTGTATTTTTACCACCAGTTGATCCACTAACAAACCACTCATCACCGCCACCGATTGAACGGCTATAAATTCGGCATTTCTTTGTTATCAACATTTTAAAATATCCGAATTTTTGCAGTAATATTGGAAACAAAACACTCTTGAAAAAGTTTTTAAAATTAAGAATAAGGATAATATAGGACCAAAACTAAGGGATAACGTGAAATGTTGGGTTTAAAAATTTCACAGAGTAATTCAGAATTATATATTTGATTCTGGATGAAACCGTCTTCGACAGAAATTCTTACTTGATCGTAGATGACCAGTAAGCAAGCAGAAGCATTAATACAAGAAGAATAAATCCAATAGGAATGAGAGCCATATTCATAAATTCTGTTATTGAGTCAAATCTTGGAAACTGTTCATAGCTGCTTACTTTCCAACCAAATCTCCGCTCAAAGTCTTTGATTGACATATTCAGAAAGTCTGTTTTTGCAAAGTAAATTACACTGTTGAAAAAATGAAAGTGACTGTCAGTGTAAAATTTTATATAATACAATAAACCATCTCCTGAAGTTAGCCACAAGTAGTCTTCACAGTGTTCCTCCGGTAAAAATTTTTAGATATTATTAAAGGCAGTGATCTGTTTTAAAGAAAAAGGAAGCATAAACGAAATATTCCGAATATGTCCGGTGACAGGTCTTAGCTAAGACAATTAGACCAATTATTAGTCAATAATTTGACCTAATATTGGACTATTGTGGCAAATTCATCGGCAAGTTCAGGTACAAAAGTACTATTCAAACTGAAAATGGATAGAAATAGAACAGTTAACACAGTCTTTTGATAGGCGTTGTAATTCACTGAAAATTGCCTTTTTAGTTCGAAAAAGTTTCCGATCCAAGAAAAGCATTCCAATGAAAGGAAAAAAATTTACTTGAGAGAACTTCCTTTGTAAGAAACGGTTTCTTCAGGCGATCCAACGGTATGGCATTTCGTGGCAGAACAATAACGAACCGAAATTGTACAGCGCCGTAATCAAGCCTCGGATATCCATCAAGTAGAACGATTTGATCGGGCGTGAACAACACTCTGCGAATATTCACCTTATAGAAACCCTTATAAAAGGATCAGAGCCTTAGTTTCATCTTGTTCCCCTCAACCCGAACTTTCAGGATACCCACCACATCATCGAAGTACTCGACAACACGTGGGATAGGAGCACATCCTTAACGCATGTTCGAGTGTTGGAACATCCGAGAATGGATTTGGCTTTTCATCACTTCCTTCCTTGAAATTCCGCTTATATTTTTAAATTAAACAAGTGCACGCAACATTTAGTGGGTTTCCACAAGGTTGCTAGTTAGAGAATACAGAGCATCTTTCTCTCAACCAAAATCTTTAAAATTTAAGTGCTGAATCGCTCCTATAGTCTAATTGCTGTAAATTTCATTTTTTACTGTGACGTTTCAGTGTAAACTTTAATTTCTCTTGTTATTTTCTTCTCTTACTTGCAGAACGAGAAACTCTTACTGTAGACCAAGAAAAAACTATGGTTTGATTTGGTAATCAAAAAAAAAATTTAAATTTCATGTAGCTGGATATTATTTGTATAGTTACGCCGATCAATTTGATATACGAAGTATAGACAAATTAATAATTATTAAATTAAAAGATTTCGTTATTAATGTACTTTAAAATCCTTTAATTTAAATTAAAATTGAGAGAAAGAAAGAAACAAACGATTTAACAAGACGACATGCAGTAGCATTTTTGCAGAATTTGTTTAATGATCGAGTTAATGATTGTTTAAACGGTTCCACAAGGATTTCAAGTGGTGCATCAGCACAATAAAATACTCGGATACCGGATGACCAATCCAAAAGCGTTAATTCTATAAAAATTTTTATCTCTCGACGATTCTTGTAATGATGAATGGGGTGTAATTAATAGTTCTCATGCTTATATATTGTTATCAGTAGATCAATATTATCAATTGTGCTAGGTTTTCTTGAACAAAGTGACTGACTTTCTTCTGATCACTTCAGTGGTAGTACATTTTTAGTGAAATTAAATGAATCAATTTACTGGGATGAGAAGCTAAAAATGAAGATGAGAATTGCTAGATTGGAGGGATAAGTGTGAAAAATTAATACACTGATGAGAATGTAAGGATTCATTTAATAGTATACAATATTACTTCAAGGATCCGATTCATGCTTACCTTGACTTGTTGGATCAATTGGTTCTGGAAATCCAAGGATTGTGGATGTTAGATAAAATATTGTAATTAAGTGACATATTATCATTTTTCTGATTTATTTCTTAACAGATCTGCAATTAATTAGGTAATATAACTGATAAATTTATAACATATCATAGATGATACTGGAAATATGTTACTTAATTGAAAAATAAAATGCTGTGTAGCATGATACTTTTTAACTAAATTCAGCCTATTCCTTATTTAATTATCAATTAATGGGTGGTAAATACAATTGAATATGCCAGTAAAATGAATGGTCTTCTTAAATGAGAAATACAATTCTGCGAATGATAAATATAATTTTATGCTTTCGATAATTTTGTAATTTGTCAGTTTTATCAATAATTCTTTACAGAAACAAATTTTTATCAACAATAAGTAAATCTTAGTTGCTTTTACGGCTCCATTAAGAATGATTGTTCTTGATAAAAGCTGTTAAGCATCATACAACGCCTCATTTGCATTGGTCTCTCTTAGCTTTTTAGTTGTAAAACAATCCTGAAGCTTAAATTATCTCCAAGAATTAAGCAGCTCCTTTTATTTTTTACTTTAAACTAGTTTACTGGTAGTGTATGATACTGTATCTATCACTATATTATCAAATTAGTGTAAAACAATTTAAATATTACTGCGCTCTTCTAGAAGTAGAAGAAATAAATCTACTGAGAAAAGTTTAAATTTTCATTATCGAAAAAGATGCCAAACTAAGTAATGGTAAAATTAGTGAAACAATATTTTAATGAATCAAATTTTTGCTCCGTCAACTTTTAATTGTTGCTTTCCAGTTAGCTCGCTAATTACTTAATTTAAGCATCAAATCTCAAACTTTTAGTATGCAAATTAGTGGCTTCACTAGAGTAGGCAAAGTTTTCAAGGCATTTTGATTTGAAATGAAGGAAATGAGGGGATAACTTATTGTCAGATGAAAAGAAGGTTTCGACAGAAAAAAGATATATAAATTTCAATTAGTTTCATTTGATAAAGTCTGCGATAAAAAATTTAAATTCAAATGCGTCAGACTAACATTTATAAACTCGTTAACTTAATTATTATTAACGTCCAGGTATTGTTGACCAGTAGGATTACTACTAAAAAAAAAGAAAGAAAAAACTCATTGCTATTAGAAGTCTTCCAAATAAGTAAAATTAAACCAACATTATTTATTCACTGGGTTAGTTTGTCATAGAGAATGTTCATCGTTTTACATAAAGGTTATCATATGAACTATTTAATGAATACTAACGTTATTCATTAGAAAAAAAGGAAAACTTTCTATTTCTGTAGACAACGAATGGTGCACTGATTTAATTTAATTAGTTTTATTTTACTGTTTGCCTAACGAAAAAATCAAAGTAATTGAAATAAAATGATTGTTGAAATTCATTAAAATTCTGTCAAAAAGTTCCCCATCTTGTTTTTTATAATTAACATTTAACTAGATAAATAATATTTTGAAAAACATATAGATCTAGCTGAAAAGAAAAGAAAGTGATAGACGTGAGAAGAGAAATGTATACTTGCATCTACAAAGTTATCAACTTTGAGAAAAGACAGCTTCGTTTTATATATCTAAAAGAAACCGATGGAAAAAAATTTTTTCCTTTTTTCTCGATTAAAAAGAAAAAATTTTTCAAATTTTGATTTACATCGTTAAGTTTGTTTTCCTAGCTAAATACTGTTGGTGAGAAATATTAAGACTTGTTAGTATCATTCGGTAATGATGCAAATTGATAAGGATTTTTTGAAACAATCGAAAATAAATTGACATTTTACAAAATTTCTTAGAAGCATAGCTTTAAAAAGTGAATGATGCGAAAAGTTGAAACTAACGATTCAAAACTTTAATCTCTTATCAATAATCCTAAGAAGTTTACGGTTATTAAATTTTACTTATGTTATTTTCAAAACAGTAAGAAACTTTTTGCAAGAAATAATTTTGGACAGAATTGTAAGGAATTAATTTGAAGTTTAAAGGATAGAAAAAAAAATATTTCGAAAAAATAAATTAAAGTGAATAAAATGAAATTGATATAAAAGCTTTGTAATGATGAAAACGAAAAAACTATAGTGCTGAAATATACATCCAAATGATTTGTTCTTGTTTTTTTTTTTCAAAAAAAAAAAAAAAAAAAAATAAAAAAAAAAAAAAATAAAAAAAATAAAAAAAAAAAAAAAATTATATTTTTTAATTTTTTTTTTTATTTTTTTTTTTTTTTTTTTTTTTTTTTTTTTTTTTTTTTTTTTTTTTTTTTTTTTTATGAATCTTTTGTTGAAAAAAAAAAATTGCGTTGAGAATATTCGACTAACCATTTATTTTAGTTTTAAATTTAAACCCATCACTTAAAAGGTAATAATTGGAAATTTGTTTTGATGTAATCATATAATAAAGTATTACTTGCTTTATTATATGATTAATTCGAAATTTTACATAACCGTCTATTAAATTAAACAGATAGCCCTTGTCATGCTGACATCATCTAAATTTTTATGAAAATATTTTGTAGAATTTTAAAAGTATTTGTGGTAATCAAATGTTAAATAATATTAAATATTTTGAAAAATTCTTACGAAACCTTCAAAATTACTCTTATATAATAATCTTTTATGTATTACTTGCTGTTGCATAAAATTTAAACTTTTGATGTGTAGAATTTTCAAATATTAAATTAAAATCTGAATGTATGAACTTAACCATTAGCAAAGTTCGGAGAATCGTTTGAAGGGATGAAAGAATTTGAAATTGATCATTGTAAGTTTTCAAGCTACTTCAAGGATTTTATCAGTTATCACACCGTAAAATCATGTTTACTTTGAAATTTGTTAAACATAAAACATGTATTTTGAAGTAAAGTAAAGGAAGCTAAAAAAAAAAGTCTGAAGGAAAATTTAAAAAGTTCTTTTGAAAAAAATCTAACGAAGGTAGGAAGATTGAAATGTTGACTTAAAGGTCAAAATTTCACATCCCTTCCAGAATCTATTCCATTTCATTCATCCTTTCTTCCGTCTATGCTTGATTTATCAATTTCTTCTTAGACTACAGCTGTCATTTATTGTATTGCTTTCTTTTTCGCTGTTTACCCGGTTTTTTTGTCTGAACATTTTCAAGATACCACATGGTATATGCAATGATTATTGGTTTAGTTGATGAATTGGTTGGTATTGGCGAATTTTTCTTAAATTTTATATATAATCTCATTGAGAATAGTCTTAATTATGTGATGACTCCTTTTTCCTTGCTTCTGAACAAATTCTTCATATTGTTAAATAATTTATGAAAGCGAATAAAAAATATTTCATTAGTATAAAAGTTAGATGACATTTAGCAAATGAAAAAATGCAGTAAAATAAAAAGTGAACACATGAGAAATAATTGCTAGAAAAGATAAATATAAGAAATAATAATATTCCAGTTGATCCATTTTCTTATATTTTGGATGATTGACTAAAAGAACTCTCTTGAAATAAAAGGTGTAAAGAATTCGAAAAAAAAAAAAACAAAAAGAAAAACAAGAAAAAAAAAAAAAAAAAAAAAAAAAAAACACGAAGAAATCCAATATCTTACTCTTGTTTTTATAAAACTATCCATTAATAACTATTTTTTTTTTGCTAGTAACTAAAAAAATCAACAACATAACAGCAACAATAACAATAGCAAGAACAACAACAACAACAACAAACTAGTTGATATATGAGTAGTTAACAAATAACAACACTTTATTATTATTATTATTTTTTTTCTGAACATAGCCTAATTAGAAAAGAATGATGATAAATATGCATTTTTTTTCTAATCAGTGGTTTAGAAAAAAAAATAGTGCTACTGCATTCTATCGTTCTTTTCGAGTTCTATAAAAAAAGAAATAAGTACTCTTGGGAATTCTTACATTTGGCGACTAATCTATTTAAAAACAATTGAGAAAAGAAAACTAGCAAACAAGTAACAAAGATGAAAAAACAAGGGTAATGTCGAAACAAAACTAACAAAGAAGGAAAAATGGATCGCAATTCTTCTTGTTGTAGCAGTTCCAAATAGAACACCGCATTTAGGCTATTTTAATTTTGATCTAAAAGTTAAAAAAATAAATTAATAAAGTTTTACAATTGTATTAAACTATTTGTCACATTCAATTTCACATCTGAATGAATGGACAAAATTGAAGTATCAATAGAGATGAAAGCAGGATAAGCACTGTACTGAGTAAGTAGCAAATATGGATTAGATTGACAAGTAGTAAATTAGACTTAAAATTAATTATCGGTCTAACCTCATCATTACTGCTGCAACCGTACTGAACATTTTTTTGATCTTGATCAACTTGACTCGAAGGCTCCATCAACTCATTATTCGTCTCCTTAAGCATATCTGAAAATTCCACTACAATTTTACTATTTACAACTGATTCTTCTCTGCTACAATGAACAGAATTCAGACATCCAATTCGTGAACCATGACTTGTGATTGAACTGACCAAAAAAATATTTCCAGTGAATTCAGAAAAAAAAAAAAAAAACTCAACTGTTTAACTTTTCTTATTTATTGTAATCACTGCAGTTCCTTTAAAAATTGGAAAAAAAAATTTTCTTTTCATTCAAATTTAATTATTTAAGTAAGCACTAATCTTCATCGAGAACTTACCCGCATTTAGAAGTGTAAAGTTTTGGCGTACTCTTTTGAACATGTCTTTGGTGGATGCGCACTGATTGTTGATTTGCTAGAAAATTAAGTATATAAAAAAAATCATCAAATGAAACATTTAGCAATAAAGGAGAAAAAAAAGAACTTACGTTATTTCTCATTTTTTAATGCTAAAAAATTCTTTTTATCTAAGATTTTGCAATTAATGCAGCCATAAAATAAGCACACTCGAATCACAGAATCTAAAGCATATGTTAAATGTTGCCTGGAATTTCTTACAATAACTGTGCATGCCACCTGTAGAATCGATCTCCTAATTAATTTAAAAGAGAAAGAAAAAATACATTTTGCGGAGAAAAATATGTTGCTTGTAAGTCCACCTCACACACCTTTAGAAGGCTTGGATTTTCTTGAAGTAAACTTCCAAGCAGATTCTGGAAGAGTGAAAAAGTTTTAATCAACTCTTGATCATTAATCTTGATAAATATCATGGAAAAGATCAAACAATAAAAGCTGGTTATTGTTTTTCAGCGAAAAGTTAAAAATTTCCATGTAACCATTGGTTTCGCAAAACATAAAATAATTATCATTAGCAAGTAAAAGTTTTCAGAAAAAAAAAACTGCTCACATCGAGACTTTCAAGCACATATGAAACATGTTTACGAATAACGATAATTCCGCCGACAGGATAACGAAGACATTGTTGACATTTTGTAGTTTGTTTCTTCAGTACAATTTGCTGTTTTGATTTTACTCCATACAGTGCCTTCAAAAAACCGATTTCTTGTTCACGAATTTTCTGATTTGCTTCATATACTTGAAGTTCCTGATGTTGAGCTTGAAGCACTGCTTCAGTATTATGTAATATTTCTTCCATATTTTTGTTCCCTTCTTTCAATTTCTGAATTTCCTTTTTAATTGCCGTATTTTCGTTTGTTAAAGAATTGATCAAATTCGCCTTCTGTTCCAGGACAATGTTGTTATTTTGAACATTTCGAATTAGTGATAACACTTCCGCTTCAATAACTTCTTTCATATGTTGCAATTCTTCAACATGCTTCTCATTTTCCAATTTAATTCGACTCATTTCTTTTTCCAATTCATTGTGAGTTTCTTGCAAATTTAACAATTCCGATTGTGTATTTTCAAACTGCATGCATAATTTCCTGTTCTCATTAGTAATCTCATCAGTTTTCTGCTTTGCTTCATTAACTTGTCGATATGCTAATGCTGCAGTTTCACTATGCATAGCCAGACGTACTTTGGAATCGGTGCATAATCGTTCTTTCTGTTCAAGTTCAAACTTTAGTTTTTCAACTGCAGATTTTAGAATCTTCATGGATTCTTCCAATTTATTCGAACGTACGGATTCCGTTGCATATTTTTCTTCTATTTCTCGAAGTTTCACTTCCGCTACACGTTTTGCATGTAAAGCATTCTTCGCTGTAAGGCTCCAGATATGATTCTTTTTTGTATTTCGTTCCTTTATCTCAAATAATACTTCCGTCGATTGTTCTAAAGTTCTTCTTAAACGATTCATTTTTCGTTGCTCCTGTTCTTTTTCCGCTTGTAGCTGAGTTAATTGAGAAGTAGAATCACTAAGCTGATGCTCCAGTTGGAAAAGATGTCCTTGCATTACGGCGTTCAATCTCTGAAAGATGGAAGAAAATGTTACCATCGTAAGAGGATAATTAAGCATGTCTTTGCACTGTGATTCACTTCCTGAAATTAACTTTATTTTCAACAAATTCAAATCTTCTCTTACAATCAAATGTTCTAAAAACCCCTATAGTTAATCCATTTCATTTCTTTTTTTTTCCTTTTGGTGGAGAATGGAGGAAATAACATTCTTTTCTTGCCATCAGGGATACAGATTATATGTCACATCAAAGACATCCTGAATATTATTAACAGTTTTCATTTCATTTCATTAATATCTATTATGTTCAATTAAAGGGAATATTAATAGACTTTAATTACCACATCTGGAACATACATATCTATCATTCAAATATCATGGTTGAGTTCTACATACTTTCATAGTTTGAACTTATTTTCCTTCTTCAAACTTCAATTTAATATATAACTTACTTTTTCATCAACAATTTGTTGCTTGTATTTTTCACACTTTTGCTTCAACACCCTACGTTTCGTACGATTTTTCTTATTCTCCGCTGATCGTAATGACCGTACACTTCGCAAAATGCTCCGATATTCTACCAGTCTTTGCTTACTAAGTTCTGCTTTGTTAGCCTGTGCCTGTAACTGCTGCTCTCTTAGCGGAAGATCTTGTTCCGCTGAATTTTCAGGATTATTTCTCACTCTAAAAGTAGGAACTCGTAGCAGCAGGTTCGGGGAGAAGTTACCATTCTGTACTGACATTTCTTTTTCTGAAATTGGAACTGTAAAGTGAAACTGAAAATTAATTTGAAACTGTCTAAATTGCAAAGACAACCTCGCGGGTTATTACTATATCGTAGCTACTATACTTTTTCATGAAAGAAAAATGAAATTGGAAGTGAGAAATTTATAGGATTTGTCCAATAGATCACTCGTTATGTTAATTTGTTTGCTGTAAACAGGAAATAGCTTTTTTAACTGGCTTCAAATTAATTATGATCAAATCATCTACCAACAACTATGTTAGCATTTAAATTTTTCAACGTCAATTATAGCGCTGCAAAAAAAATTTTAAAAAAAAAGACACTTCCCGATTTCTAACCGTTCCGCCAACCTCATAAAAGCAATTGAGATAGAACTTCAGAAAATAATGCCTTTACAAAATATCTATTGTGAATTATTTTTCACATATTCTACAGTAAAAACCGTTGACTCTGTTTTTGTGAATACGGTGAATACCTAAAAACATCAACTACCGGTAAAGTTTGCAACTTAACAGGAACAATTCCATTTCTCGAACCCTCCTTTTTTGATTCACTTCATGAATCGTCTTCTCGATCAATTTCTTGAATCTTTCTCTCAACTAATCTGTCGATTCCTTCAACTCCCGAATAATCCTTTTGATTCATTTTCGAAACCCTTCCCAAACTCACCACTTGATCCATTTCCCTACTTTCCGTGTTCCTATCATTCAGTCTTCCTTTCCATTCATTTTCTCGATCAGTCTCCTCTCGATGACCTCCGAATTCCTCCATAAAGCCACTTCGTACCACCTTTAACCCGCACTATAAACTACCAAAGCAGATTGCTCTATATGAAGTATATCCTTCCTCGCACTACGGGAACCAACCACCTTGCACCAACAGATACTACCAAATGAAACGGAAAGTACAGTGCATTCCTCGCAAATCTACTCTCGCCTAAAATTTGCATATTATTCGGGATGACCGTAAGCCCTTCCTAGCAAATATGCAAATTTCCTCGCATCAGTTCTTATCACTTTGTTTATTTCAAATGTCAGCATATTATTACAGGAAGTCCTCTTTGCAGATATCACACATTATTTTGTAATAGCAAAAATCCTTTCCGAAGGTAAGTAACCTATGACCTTAGTTAAGAAGTATTCATGCAATGATATTGGACAGTAATCAGTATCGCATTTACGTATGTAACTTAATGTCCTACAGATCGTACTTAAATCTGATTACAAAACAATGCATCTAAAATATTTGTTGTGTTAATTTGTTTCATCATTTTTCTTGGTGATTATTTTAGGAAATACAATCACAGCGATATAAGTTGCTTTTACTACCGAATACTTCCTTTCATCTACCTCTTTCTTTTTTACTCCACTTTTTTTCATTTACTTTTTCTCATTGTTGATTGGTTAAATGAAGCCAGATGTCAAAAGCTTATAGAAGCTATCCGATAATATTAGCTTGTTAGTGAGGAAATTTCGGCAGAACCGATCATTTTCTCTTGCTCGCATTTATATCTGTCTACTTTCCAACACTTACGAAGTTTAGCGCTCTGCACTGGACTACTTTCGGCGTATGTATTGTCTGTCGTCATAGGAAATCAATTTCAAAACTTTAAGAGGTAAAAATCCATAAAAAAGTGAATTAGATTTAAATTTCGTTTCCAAAACCAAAGCATTATTCAGCAGAACCAATGTCTCGAAGAGTAAAAATCAGGCAAGAGGTAATAGACTTCAGAAAAATTTTTAGCTGTCAAAGAATTCCAATCAACGTCAATACCGACGTACCAGCAGTACCTCGAGTTTTTAAAAATTTTAAAGATATAAACATGGAAGATTCTACAAACTTCCAGCTACACTTCATTGCACCTCAGTTTTATTTTCGCAGGTAAGTGCAGTTCAAATAAAGAGCGAAATTGTAGCCCAAATATGTCTCTTCGTGAACAATTTTTAAGATTTCTCGCAAAGCAACTCATTCAAAACAGTATTCATCAGTGATATAAAGCAATTTCCAAAGAATGATGGAATACTTGTTCAAAATAACTGAAACCTAGCAAAACCATTAACTTCATCAATTATTTTTAATTTCCGTTTTCCTGAAATCCTTACCTTCTGATGCCACGATCATGCGTTAGCAGTGATTCGAGATAATCAAAGCTAAGCGATCATGTCAAGATTCATATGGCCTCATCATCAACTATACTATTTGTTATTTATTTACTATGAACAACGACACTCCGATATCTCTCATCAAACATTCAAAATCAATTTCATTTTCAATCAAGCTTTCAAAATTAACAAGGAAAGGCAAAACCGCACCCCAATTCATTCCCTCTTTGAATTTCAAGAAAAATGCCCAGGAAATTTGTTAAAATTGAGAGGAATCATCGGAAAATTTGCAAATCTTAATCCCACTTTCCTGAGATAGGAAAAAATCATCGAAATCACGTCTTTTTATGATCTAGTCATCATCTTCTGCAAACTTTCGAATAAATATACTACAAATCACAAAATTCTAATTCAATTCAAACATAGTTTTAAGCTCTCTGTCAACATTTTATTAAGTGTTAAACTTTTATCCAGAGAAGTGAAAATGGTTAATACCAACTGATAGAAACAAAATTAATTTAATAAGTCAATAAAGGCTTTTTTCGGCGGTATAAAAAGGATTTGATTGAATGGTAAAACTTACAAAAAAATTATTTTAGAAAAGTAGCTTACAAAAATAGCGTGTTCGAAACAATCCCAATTTTAAACACATCATTACACATTATAAAAGAATAATATACTCTATAAAGATAATAAGAAAAGAAGAGTTAGTTCGGATTTTGGAATGAGTCTTGCAAATGTCAAGAAATATCTTGTACTTAGTTCCATTTTTATTTCTGATCATACCACTTTAGCGATAACACCTTTTGCAGGAAACAATACATATCAACTATTTCGGCGATCTGAAAATAAATAGGGAATTTTTAACAAACGACTAATATTTGAAGAAGCCAACATAATTACATCCATAGATTTTACTAATAAATAACATGATATTATCTCTCCTACTCATTTTGAAATTTGTTCTGAAAAATATTATTTACCAAAAAATGGTCGATGTAATTTCGATCACATATTCAAAACATGATACACGTGTCTGGTTCTCAAATGCTGATGACAGATGTCAGTGTGTCATTTTTTAAATTACACTGAAATAAGTTAAGAAATCAAAAACCTACAATTTTACTAGTGGGTTTACCAGATCCATGGCCAGCTTTCACATCTACTCGTATAATGAGCGGTTTCTTTTGGAAACTATTCGATGACCGAGCAGCTTCGTACAGCTGAGCCATATATTTCAAGGAATGTGAAGGTACCACACGGTCATCGTGATCAGCTGTCATAAGCATCGTAGAGGGCCATTGATGTCCTTTATTCGGAATTTCGATGTTGTGAAGTGGAGAATACCTTAAACCGAATATTAAAGATTATATTTTGTACCAGAAGATATGCTTGGTAAAAGGTGCATAAAAGAAACTCTATAAGGACATAATCTATGATTTTCAGTTTAAAAAAGTCTGCAAAAGCTAAAACTTTATCAGCTTGCAAAACTGAATCCAGATAATATTGAATTTCACGATTAAAATTAATATCGATTTTTCGAAATGCATAGAATGAGCCTTTAATATATATCTCAACAATGAAGTTTTATATGGAACATTTGCGTCAAGCCACCTCTTAGTAAATCTAGAAAACAGAAAGTGAAATTAAATCAAGGTGAAAAAAACAGCTCATAATAAAATTCATATGCTGTACTTGTAAATAAATTCAAAATCAGATGCATCATCAGGATTGCCATACTCCGGTACCCATGCATTACCAATGGTAAATTTATGATAACGTAACATATCGAGCACGCTGAAGTAAAAAAAAATGCTTCCACCGGCAAGAATATTTTTAGCTTTTTTATTTAACTTCAATTAAATTTTTTTGGCCACATCAAAATATATCAAAAATTTCTAACTGCAATATGCTTGACCAGGGATCAAAAATTAGTCGGTGATACAAAAACATTAGCTTTTGAAGAATGTATGAATAAGAAATACTACTTTAATCAATGCAAAAGAAAGTGTGCTAAAGCATATTTTTATCAAAAGCCTAGCATACCCGACTTGATTCACTACAGCACCAAAAAGATCTGGACGTTGCTGTGAAACGGCGCCAACCAATAAGCCACCATTTGAACCACCATGTATAGCTAATCTAAATTCAGAAACTTGGAAAATAATAAATTAACACGAAAAAATAAAATTGGCAGATTCCCAAAAGTATGCCAGTTTTTTAAATGGATCTCAATTAATTGTATGATTTCCCCAAGGATTTTCAGATCTATTTACTGAAATATAGAGTAAATTTCATAAGTAACTTTAACCTCTTCGGGGATGTATATTTATTACTGATAAGATATTCAGCAGCAGCTATAAAATCATCAAAAACATTTTGTTTACGTTCTCGCATTCCTCCTTCATGCCACTTTTCACCATATTCACTAGAATATATAAAAGTCACATTCCTTTTTCATCGATATATGGCGAAAGCAATGATACTGTCAGTAGCAAAATCGTACGGCAATATCTTACCAGATTATATTTGTGTGTGTTAATTACAAGAGATCAAAATGTCCCTATCTACTTAATATATGTCTCAAGAATATTTAATGTTTCAAGAATGCAATTTATTTCCTAAGTCATTTTTAGGACACCAAGGTAGAATATGTCGTGCAATGATTAAATGATAAGAATGTTATGTGCCTTATGAATTTGAAATTAGTTTTACCTTCCACCGCGTAAATTTGCCAGTGCAAAAACACCTCTGAAGTTATCCAGGAATAAAATACGTGAGACAGCAAAATGTGGCATTTCAGCGACGTTAAATCCACCATAACCGTAAAGTAAAGCCGGAGTATTTCCGGTTAGAACTAAATTTTTATTATGAATAACGTAGAGCGGTATCTGAAAACTTATTCATTTTAGATGTCTTTTAATAAGTCACTGTAATCAGAACAACATTATTTATCATTTTCATTCATAATTATTCAATATTAACCACTATTATTTACTATAACTTATTATTCCTATTCATTCGTTACCTAGATTATCAAAAGACTTTTTATGATGACAACTTCACTACCATACTAGTCGCTGCTATTCAAACCAGTACTACTATGGTTTTCATTTATAATGTATCTAAAGTAAAATGAATCACCTTTGTACCATCTTTGCTCCTACAAAATACTTGCTTGACGAAGAATTTGCTCGTATCTACGCCTTTGATGCTAATTCGCCGGATTTCCTGGAATTTCTATACTTTGTACCAAGAAAAGTAAACTATAATTTCTAACCAGAAATCGTTGTCAAATTCAGATCTGCCATTTCATTTTAATCATTTCATTTTAACTTTTCATTTTTAACTTTAACATAATGGACTAATACATAATGGAAAACTGTAGTGGAACATATTTTCAGAAAGTTTAAATAAGGCAAAACTAAACGGTAGCGCTAACTTTACTACAAAGTTGAACACGCGAAATGTTATACGGTCACAAATTATTATATCTTTCGCGATAAACATGTGTAGTCGCATCCTACTTATAATCATATTATTGTTAAAAATAAAAATAGACCTAAAAAATGAAGACTTCGATACATTTTTTTCACAATCTTGATGAAAGAAAATCAGGATGAGCTAGAAAATGATGTTACTCAAACCTTTAGTTTAACTTGTTCTGATGGTTCCAAGCCTTTGAAATCAGCATGGTGGATGCTACCTGGTGCGAGAAATGAATTAAACCGTAGAAAAATCTCCGTGCCATTCTTACGACCGAAAAACCCTGATATTGTTCCTATTTCTATCGGAATTTCATAGAAGCGCTCGCCTGTCTTTGGGCAATACACGTAAAGTTTATTCTGTAATATTAACTTGTTGTTTCAACTAGGCTGTTAATATTCTTATTATGAACATTTCATGAGAAAAACTGATTTTAAATTTTTGAAAGCAACAGATCTTGAAAGGCAATTTTTTAATTTATATGGTTTTCGAACAATGATGCAAAAAATATTTTAGTGGAGGGAAAGGTAATAAAAACCTTCAAACTACCATTTAACCTAATAATGGTATAAAATAATCGCAAAACCTTAACATAACCTTAACATCTTCTATGTATGAAACCACCAGACGATCGCCACCAACATTTGCCACCCACTCTAATTTGTTCATTTTGTTTTCCGGAATTACTGTTTCCCAAGCAGAAGGCCCTTCGTTAGCTGTTGACATTTTCACTCTTATTAGTTTGAACATCGGTGCGTCATGATTCGTTAAAATTAGCGCCGCATCACCGTCGTTATCAACAAACTGGAAGAATACTTAATTCAAAAGTATTAAATTTACTTAATCACATCATATCTGCCAGCTAACTAAAAGTTACTAATAACAATAAAACCATACTTCATATTTCGCATCCAGTTTATCGAACAATGGCTTCAGAGGCAGTTTACATGTAATTTTTTGTTGCACTTCTTGCACATCGTAATAGTAAAGCATATTATACGGATCACAACCTCGACTAACATCCACTATTAAATAACGACCATCTTCTGTTATGCTACCCGAACTAAAAACAAGTATTACTAGGAATAAAGTAATCCTACAGTTAAGATAAATCACAACTTGACCATAAGCCAATACGGATTTCATTTCCCATGACTTGACATAAGTTATTCAACTTTCACCATCACCATACTCTTCATTAAAATTGTCCTTGTTTGATCGACCAACAGAATACAAAAAGAAGTGAACGAAATATTTTTAAGTAGTTCCTGGATAAGGGAAGAGAGAAAAACCTAAAGAAAAGTTGAAACAGTGTATTTCTTTTAAATAAATAGTGATAAAAATGCAGTCATTTATAGTATGAGAAAAGAGGTTTAAATATTAAAAAAATTTTTAAATTTCATCTAAATTGGTCGAAAATAGTAAGAGGTATGACAAAAAGTTGACTGAAATCTTTAAATAAGCAAAGTTAAACAAAGAACAAACCACATATATTCAGGATGAGATCGAAAATCCGCAACTAAAACATCCTCACTCTGTGGAGTCCCTAATTTGTGAAAATATAGTGAATGGTACTCATGTTTTTCTGTAGACCATCCTTCCAAGGCGCTTTTATGCTCAGGATATTTCTGGAAGTAAAAAAAAAAGTCAAAAACTATTTGAACAAAACTGATATATACTTTCTAGCCCATTGAAATGAAATTACACTAAAATTTGTAGTTAATAATCTTCTTACATTCACTAGTGATTCAAGTTCCAAATAATTGATGAAATTTAGAAAGAAAATCTTTAACATAATTACATTCTAAAGGCATGAAAAAAAAATTAAATACCGAGTAGAAGATTCCACTATTATCAATAAGCCAATCCAGGCCACTATGTTTAACTCCAACCAATACATCTTTCAAATCGGTACCATCAACTTTTTTAAACTAAAACATGTGTAATAAAACAGCATTAATTTTGATGCTTCCACAGATTTTTATATGACAAATATTCTATCTAAAGCTAGTAAGAAGAGAACCTATTCTACTTAAATTAATATCAGAAAATAATATTTTCCACCTTAAGGAATTCCAAATTTAAACACATCAAAAAATTATCTAATTGCAGCGTAAAGGTTGGAGAGACGTGATACGTACACTTCAACTGAAATATAATACTTGAAAATTATTCAAGGCATAGGCAATATCCTAGAGATAAATGACTCACGCATAGGGCTCTACATAGTATGAGGAAGGTAAGATATCAAACTATATCCTCACTGATTAAATTATTGTAGGATGTTATATTCCCGTCCAAAAATATAAAAGAAATAAGAAGCACAGTTGTTTCAAATAGAATCAAAATAATTCTAATTCTTTTTCAATCACTGTGCAAAATCTTGCAAATTTTACCTTTAACGTCATCCAGTCACTACCTTTTTCAGAAAGACCATATGCTAGTATGGAACCATCATTAGTAAAAGACTGCTGACGCACGGCAGTAGTTCCATCTTCAGAAAGCTTGTTCGGATCAAGAAATACCTCACCTTCACCGTCCAACGTCTTTTGACGATATAAAACGCTAAAGAGCATCAATATTCATACTCGAAAAGATAATTCGAAGTAAATGAAAAAAAGAATACTGTTGCAAAAGCAAATTCGTACTTTAAATATTTACGACCTATTTCCTTAGGGACCAAAATGGATTTCTCTACCGGTTGTTTTTCTACTAGATAAGGCATAAAAAGCAGTTCAGTTGATTGGATAGCTGCTACTAATAAAGGGCCAACAGATCATGTACTAAAGTATGACACTTCCCATTTCGAACTATTAACACTCCTGATTGAATAGTGTCGTTCGAAAATGGCCAAATGAATTACTATTAAGTGCCCTCTACTTACTGAAAAATGACTTTAAAATAAGAATTGTAAATATTTTTTATTGAAACACCAAGAAATCTCATACTGTTTAGAATCTTGTATTAGAAAATGAAAATTAATTTCCAAAAAATTCAGTCACACCTACCTTTGATTCTGCAACCCCGAATTACGATAATAATAGTAGTAATCGCCGTGTTTAACACTACAACCGAATTTTTCATAATCCCATAGTTCTGTTAATCTGAAATTAAACCAAATATAGTTTGAATGCTCATATTATATCATTTAAATTTTTTAATAAATAATTCATCTTATAATCAGTTTATACCTTTTCCGAAGTTCCTCTCTATGAGGTGAACTTGCAATAAACGGTTGAGAAATTGAATTCAACTGTTGAATAAATTCTTTAGTTTCGTTCAAATCTGGATCTTCCAGCCATCGATAGGGATCAGCGACCTGCAGTGCACATTCAGTAGTTAACGAAATTCTCAGGAGGTTTTAGTATATAACAATTTTCAATAATAATATAGTAAAATCGTCTTATATTCAGGATAAGAGAATTCGCTTTGTTAAACTCTATTCAATAGCCTTTGTCTGTTAATCTGAAATTAAACCAAATATAGTTTGAATGCTCATATTATATCACCCATTTTGATAATCAATAGTTTCATTCTACCTAAGATATTTCAAGTAATCTCTTTTGAAAGAGAAAAAAATTCATTAGCAAAGAACATCAAAGTAGAATGCTTCGTCGCGACATATAAAAACTAATGAAACACTGCGAGAATTGTATTAATGCATAAACTATTCTTAGCTTTAAAACATTATGTCTTATATTTATGGATTATTTAGTATTGTAGCTTTCAGTGATTTAAATTACCTTTATTACCTTATGACTTGTTCTTAATAGTATAACGAGACTTAGCATATTCAATGTAAAGAAAAAATAACATCTATCTAACCATAAGGAAACAAAAGAATTTCCAAAGTAAATGAAATTCAACTCTTGAGCTCTGATTATTTCCACATCTTTCTTAACATGTGTCATTTAAATTTGCTATCAATTTGAAGAAAGCGAGAAGCAAATTGGTTATCAAAGAAAACTGTCCAATTCTAGAAAATTTGCGAGTTTACCAACCTTTGTGCCATGAAAATCATCTACAACTGATTCATCCTTCCGAGCAAGTGGATATTTTGACGAATCGATGAAAATCCTACTCTCTTCATCAGCAGTCATTCCGAATCGTTTAGGCTGATTATAATTCCATGCAGTAGCTGATGAATGAAATGACTGGTACACTTGAGCGAAAGTTTTACACCCTGAATCGATATGCAAACCGATTATGGTGAACTGCAAAAGTCGAAAGCATCTGGCAGTGTTGCCCATGGCGAAACGAATGATTTCAAACTGAGCAATTTAGACGTGAAATATTCTGAAAATATCAAAAAAAAAAACGAAAATTCACTAAGAAAAAAAGATGAACACAGAGCATCTTTCTATACTTTTTATACTTTTCTCTTCATGCTAGAAGCTTCACATTAAAAAATCTCATTAAACTGTTCATGAAAAAATGGAAATTCATCAAAGGGAAATTAATACAGTTTCTATTTCTTATCAAATATTTCAACTTCTCGCTATATAAGAAGCAATTATGGGAAAAGATGAACCTAATATGGTAAAGCAAAGAACCATCACTTTGAAACTAATCCAACAGAATTTGATATATTGGATTATGTGGGCCTTCATTTTACCTAACGTATTTTACCACTAAAAATAACACTCTCCACTCACTGATGTCGGTATAGTTAGTTCTTCGGCATCGTCTAGCTTCTTACTCAATACAGAAGGTCATTACCTTGTAAAACGAAGCAAACATTGAATCCTAAAGTAAAGTGAAACAAAGAAGCTTAGAAACATCGATCACATCACTCCTCATCAAACGGCAGTTTCGATCAGCAGCTGAGTGATAGTAAGGAAGTCGTCGTATGGTAGTCCAGATTCATCATTGTTGTGGCTTGATGTTAACATGATTTAAAAATTACGATTGAGATTGCGATTAAAGACCGGAAGATGAAATGAGAGTAATTAGCCTGGACAAGAACAGCTTTCAATAGGAGAAAATTTGCATTATATTAAATCAAAAAAGAAAATGAACAAAATTAAAATGAAGAAAATAAGCAAATGGACAGAGATAATGACCAAGAACTACAAACAGATGCACATGTATTGTCCATTTAATGTTAGCTTTTTTTTTAATATTTGATTGAAACCAATAAAATGAGAAGCTGGTTTATAATTAAAAGGAAGTGATAAGCAGGTATAAGAAAAATCGAAAAAACACAAGACGAACATTAACATGGATAGCAATTAGAAATTATCCTAATCGAATTCATGACCCATAGTCTAATCTCGTACTTAAGCCATCATTCTAAGAAATGAAGTATAAAGGAAGAACTTACAATATGACTGCGACGAAATGCGGCTGCCGAAAAGTAGAAATGCTGCACGTACGCTACAACACCGACTGAAGCTGTAACAACCAATTGAAGCCACTGCAATTGATGATAATTATCACATACAACATGGAACTATTTTTATTCGACTATTAAGAAAATGAAATAAAACAATTTGCCTCTAATTAAACGAAATCCAAATAGAAGAAATTGAAACCGCGTTAATCTAAATGAAACAGATTGGAAATCAAGCTGAACAATAAAATTAAATTCAGTTTTAATCGGTAAATCATTTTATACAAAATTGATAATTTGATTTGTGTTATAATTAAACAAGCGAGAACTATTCTGAAATCAAATTCATTAAATAAATCAAGGGGAATCTTCTCTATACTTGACCAGTCAATTTTATCAGAGACTACTCGAAAGTTAAATTCAAGTTACAACAATGTCCCCCAGCATGTTATCCTTTTACTCATTTGCTTTGTAAAACAGCTGCGACGAAAGGACTATTTAAAAAATGAGAATACAGTATAGGAAGGGATGCATACGTCGGATTAATTCCAAATCTCGCAAATCTTATCGAAATGAGATATCGATAAAAGCACTGGAAAAAGAATTCGAAGGTATGGAACTTCTCAGTATCGCCTAATGTATCTCATGTAAGCAACCATTTCTTAGCATAAATAAATTTTTGTATGTTAGATTAGACTAGTTCCAAATTTAAACTGAAAACATATTTAAATAAAAAAAATTAACAATAATTAAAATGTTACCCTCGAAGGATTTCTCTGCTTTTTTAAAGCAAACACCAATCGTCAAAAATACATGAAAAACATGAAAAGGATTAAAGATGAATAAAATGAACAAATCGCAACCAGGAATTTACCACTAATAATCATCATATTGAAGAGAACCACAATTTAAATGAAAACAAAGCTTGCATCTGATCTCTATAAAATTTCCACCGAAATTTTCGAAATTCCCATTATTATAAAAGTATACTTTACAAAAAAGAAAAAAAAAAGGACGAAAATAAATCCAGAAGATGAAAAGTCTCCATTTTACGTTGTCATGCGAAAAGTAAGGCAATTATTAAAGCAACAACAAAAAAAAAAATACGGCATTGTAGTATCTTGAAAATCTAAAATCAAAATGAAAAGCCTGACATCCTTTTTCTCAAATTTAAGTTTAAATTATTACACAATTTATTCCAGTATTTTAATTTCTTAATACTCAAAAAAAAACGCTTATAGCTTATAAAAAAATGTAACAATACATTTAGACAGGAGGAAAAGAGAAAAAGACGAAGAAAGATTAATTATCTTTTAAAATTAATGCTTTTTGAAATAAAATTCTGAGAAAATCACGACATGTTAAAGGAGCCACTTTTTTGTTTCAAATTTTAACAAATTCAAACTTGGCATCTGAAAGAAACAGCACGGCGTTTATCCGCAAACATATTTCGCACCATAAATGTAATAGTAAATATTATATATGAATACGATTACGGCATACAGGACAACTTTTAATAATAATTGCGAATTAAGAATTTAAAGGTCTCTTTTCTTTCAAAAGCACCATTTATCTGGTTGATGATGTCCATAAGTGTGTATCGAATGATGGGATGTGCAAAAATCCTTTGAATCACTTCCTGAAGTTTTTCTTTTCTTTTTTTTAATAAAACTTTTTAGAGTCGAAAGACTGAAACATTTCACAAAAAAATTGATTCCATCTAATCTGAATGCAAGAATGGGCAATTTAGATGACACGAAATATGCAAGAAATTCGAAACTGCATATCGATAAAACAGCTAAGGGCATATTTTGGATAATCTTTTATATTTCAATTATCAACAAATCAAGCAGATAGGTCGGAATAAACGGATAAATTATTTGCTAAACAAGTTACCATTGCTTGTGATTCGTTTTAACTTACTTATTTACTGGATTATTCTCATAATCTTATTTGTAAGATGTAGCAGAGTACAGAAAACATTAATGAGTTATTTCATCTTGAAATAATATAGATATATAAAATTTGTAGGAAATATATTAAATAGATCAAATAGGAAAACAAATGAAGATCTAATGAAAATTAAGCAAACAATAAGTTAACGCGCGAGCAATCTCTGCTTTGAAACTATATCGTAGTATGAACTAACTGAAGAAAAAGGAGCACTACACTTAAGCAGAAATTCGGTATGGTAAAAAAGAAGCACAAAGGACAAAATAGCATATAAATCGCAGTTTACTGCCAAGTCATTTGCCATTCATTTACGTAGATGTAATCGTGAGCAACAATTTACACAAAAATCAAAGACTTTAGGACATAGCTTGCATATATTAGAATTGCTGTCATTTCCAAAATTTTCAAGTTTTATGGAAATTTTCTACGTGTGAAAGATCTTTTTTCTCGATGATATATACCTAATCTACATCGTTCGATCATTAGAACTGTATTTCATCTCACTCGAAGACAAATAAGTGTTGACGTATCGGAACAGAAAATACAGAAAAAAAAAAATGACAGAGAAGGATGAAGAGGTAGTAATTCCAAAAAATTACCAAACGCTGATCTATTTTCCCTTTGATAAACGGAAATGTATACGCCAACAAAAATGTATGAAAGTAATGATCATATTTTGTGGGAATAAAAAGGAGCAAAAATGTAAATTTAAATCACAGCGAGCAGCAATACACATGTGATATTAATACATTAGAAATGACTTACCTGCTTCTAATAAAGAGTTAAAAGCGAGCATTAAAACAACTCAAATAAAAGAAAACGATACACATATATATTCTCCTCACAACAAGAAAATATGTAAAAATGTATGTATAAAATACGATTACCTTATTATTCATCAATAATTTTAATAAGAAAAAAAAAAAAAAGAAAACTACCAATAAACCTCGCACCGTT
>PQVD01000684.1:70473-80622 GCA_003012265.1 Setaria equina | reverse complement strand
ACCACGATAATCCTGCTGCCCAAAATTAATAAAAATCAAATAACCTATCTGCATAAATAACAAACTCTTAAAAAAAGAATGTCTAATTATATGAATATAAGAAACATAATGCAAACCACAACCAATAGCTAAAAAACAAAAACCAATCTGAGACATAGTCCTTAACGCCACAATCTTCTTAGCATCCTCCTCAACTAAAGAACAAACACCAGAAAATACCATAGTAAAAAAACCAACATAAAACACCACAGATAAAACAGAAGAATCAACAAACAAATAACTATAACAATCTATCAACATAACACCAGCAGTAACCAAAGTACTACTATGCACCAAACAACTAAATATTAGTGTTAAAACTTTAAAACTTGAATTTATTTCCATTGGTGTCATTCACGCTGAGGAAAGTTGTGCCATTTAATTACCACTTGATTATACGTATCGTATCATTTGGTCATCGAAAATTCTTTCATCCACAAATATATTTTTTCTTTATTTAGAACTATTATCATAAAAAACAATCACATCATTTTGGACCGTAAAACATTATAATATTCAATTAGATAATAAAAATAAGCGAAAATCGAATTGAAATCAAACTATATTTGTATTAAAATAGTGTAAGAATATATATATATATATATGAGTATGAATATTAAATATTTAGCATAATAAACATTCGAGCTGTTTATTTTTTATTTTTAAACCGCAACAACTATACATAACTTAAAGTAGCATTATTGACTGTAATAGAATAGTGCAATCTAAGCGAAATGAAAAGAACATTGGAATTGATATTTTGAATGATAATAGAATCGAATATAGACAACTAGATGATAACGCTAACTAAGAATGAGTATGAAAAATGAAATTGGCAGATAATTGAAATAATAAAACATCATAAATAAAGCGTAAATGAGACAAACAATTTTACTTTGTACACTGGGCATTTTATAAATTTGTTACGGCATTGGCACACAACATCATCAGTGCCGTTACGTTCATCAGGCACTTATAGATTACTTCGTTTATTCCATCGCAAAAAGTCATCAAATGGACCCGAAGACAGTTCAACAACTTGGCAGCGATCTGAAAAAAAAAAAAGAAAAAATGGAAGGCAAGCATATTTAATTTCCTTCCTAGGCTTTGAAATGAATAATTCTACTAAATGCTCAAATTTACATTTTGAATTTTGTCATTATCAATTATTCCATTGCAAAATTGCAACGAGCAAAACGCCGTCAAGATTGATAACTCTTCTTCCTTAACTTCGAATCCCAATCCATTCATGCATTGAGCCACTGCTTCATTTCGAATACCCACAATAGCTTCATAGTTTTCGGTTGTGAAAGATGAGCGTAAAGTCTATAATATATGTCTGTTATTTGGTTAAATATCTTATTCCTTAATTTTAAAGATTCCTGTGAGTATTACCAAAAACTTGTCTAATCACAGATTCAATAATTTCTCCATGATTATGTGTTTTTCTTTTTCTAAAAATTTCTAAGGCGATAAAAGAGACGGACGAAAAAATAAAAAAGACGAGAATTCACCAGTGCAGCATTAATACCGTTGTTAATTACTTTTTCTCGATCTTTCTCAGTAATTTCTTCCATTAATGGGATATGATCCAAGAAAATACAAATCCGTTTCATAGCATCAGCTCGAGTCTCAATGATGCATCCTGTAGGGAATGCTTCACGATAAGCGCTAACAACAGTTGCCTTAAGCTTCTTCATTTCTTCTATCTCTTCTGTTTCTTTTTCTCTAAAATAATTACCGCCTTGTAGTTCCTTTTTATTTAATTAAAAAATAATTATCCAACAATGGATAAGATAATATTTAATATTCTGACACATAGCACATACCTGGTTTCGTCCTTTTTCCGCCGTCGATTACGATCCAGACGTACAGATTCTTGACGCATACCCAAATTAAGACATTTCTTAAAACGACAACACTGACATCTGTTTCGGTTCTTCTGATCCACAACACAATTACCCTGCTTGTAACACATATATTCTATTTTCTTTTGTATAGTTCTTCGAAAGAAGCCCTGAAAGTTTTTTCTTCCAAGCTAAATTAATTGTTGTTATCATTAATGCAATTGATTAATTTCCAAAGAAATCCAAAATGAACATCTTTTTATAGCAAGCGATTACACATCACAGAGATATTTATTTCGAAAAGTTTAACAGATTCCGTAGTTTTAAATGTATACCTTACAACCTTCGCAGCTTGGCACGCTGTAATGATTGCCTGATGCTTTATCACCACATACGGCACATAGATTACTTTCATCTTCTTGATTTGAATTTATTGAAGATAACTGTTGCCTCGGAATACCGAAACAATTATAGACTGCAGGTGAGATTGTTCGCCCATCAGGTGCAACCAATATGCTACCGGTAGTTAGAGCATATCCTGCAGGATTTTTAAAAGCTGCATGAATTGTTGAAGATCCTGGCGCAGGTAATTGTATCATTTGATTGATGCAATTTTGCATTGCTAAAACAGATGATGATATGTTAAAAAGCTTTTAGGAAAATAGATGAAAAGTAATGTTTTAAAAGTATACAGAAATAGAGCTAATCTCTCTCTGCAACATTTTCGGATGGATATTTTCAAAATATTACAGTTTTCAAATACTAAAATTAGTTCTAACCAAGGAGGAATTTTCAATCAATATGAAAAGTTGCAGTAAGCATACCTTGTTGTGGTACTGGATATGGTATCATATTATTGACCGGCATCACTGGCATATTTCCCGTCGATCGCGGACTCATTGTTCTTGCTTGATTTATCTTCAGTGTTGTTGCTGTTGCCTGTTTTAGCTCATCTATCTCATCTTTCCTATCGTTTCCTACTAGAATATTACTTACGGTAAAGGAATTAGAGCTAGACCAAGATGGTCTATCAAGTGACATTTGCTCTCGTTTATCCGTCGAATTCCCGCTCATTGATATTCCAGAATCTGAATGACAGGGCATTAATGTTGAAGTAGCAATGAATGCTGAACTAGTTGATTCATTGCTATTTATGCTTGATGCTGTAACACTCTGATGAGCTGGAGCAATTGTTCCGGTAGCAAAGTGTGCCGGTAAGTTAAGTGTCGAATAATCATCGGATAAATGAGGAAATTTTGTCTCGTATTTTGGGCAGATTGGATTAAACTGATCTTGAATTATCTGCAACGATGCCATTACCGGTTCAGTAGCCTGAAAAGAATTTATTTCATGTATGGCGCTACACTCTGCAGTATTAATATTAAAGCTGAGATTAACTGAGGAAAAAAAAGCCAAAGGTTTTTCATATTATCAATGTTGTCAATTAGTACCGCTGTCTCTGCAGCATTTTTCCTTCCGGTTTCATCCATTTCCGATTCATTTTCCGCTTGTTCAAAATTATTTTCCGTCAATGTTCCAGAGTATGGATGCGGAGATAGGATAGGTAATATTTCAGTTAATGTCTTATTTGATGAACCACTTCCAGAACGAGAAGGAGTAGTAGTATTAGTGTTGGATATGTTTTCCATTAATCGACTTTTAGCAACTGGGTCAGAAAAAGTGGAAGTGAAAGGAGATGTTGTAATGAATCGTTTTTGTCCAAGTATTTGAGAAGGTATTTGCTGTTGATAAGAATTATTCTGGTTTGCAGTTGTATCAGGATGCTCTTGTAAGACAAAACTTCTAGAATTCAGATCTTCTTTCTCCTTTTGTTGTCGAAAATTCTGTGATGATTCTTTCTGCTGATCGTATTTTTGAACCATTGAAAATACCGCTTGAGGTAACGGTGGTAATGGCATATTTTCAGCTGCAGCGGCATTCCTGGCATGTTCCATAAGATGTTCGGTTAAATTTGCATAATGCATCGCTGCTTCATGCGCTATTTTTACTTGTTCTTCGAATGATAGCAAATATCTGTACGGTTGATCATTCAACAATGGTGATGGAATAAAAGATGATGTTGTATTATTAATCGCAGCAGCTACTGGAGTTAATGGTGCTGCATGTGATACTGGTGGAATAGCTGGATTAACGGAAGCTATACTTATCGCTGGAACTGATGGTAGATTTGTCGTGGTGGTTACTTGTGGCGTCGGAATAGATTGTAAAAAGCGATCAAATGGTACTGCATTTGTATTAATACCAATTGGATTCTGTTGCCGAAGCGAATTTGATAAAATTGATGAGGTAGGATAAAGTCGGGGATCGGTATTAATAATATTACTGTAAGGTGAAACATTGGCTTGCAAAATTGGATTAAATCGATTAGCTGAAAAAAAAAGGTTCCGATTATCGTTGTTGTTACTGCTGCCAGAGGTATAATTATTTCTATCATTAACAAATGTGAAAGCACTACGATTATTAACAATGTTGAAAATTGGTGGAAGAGAATTGTTGTTTGATGTGAATTCGACAGATGCCGTATTGACCGCTGAAGCAATGGTAGTTGGATTAGAATTACAAACTGTGCTCGAACTCTGCTCTTGTTCGTTTGGACTTTTTGAGAGTCGTTGCCGTAACATTTCTTTCCTCTTGTGGAGTGAGCTTCAAGTCAAAATTTTGCAAAAAGAAATGAAAGGCGAGAAGTAAAAGACTCAGATTCTTCCGGTTAAGGAATATTTATAGACTAGGAAGAAAGTGAAGCAATTGTTTGTGGATAATGCTAGCTGGGAGGCATGTACAGGTCGTTGCAAGTCACTGCACTAATGGTATGGGTGATCTATTGAGGTGGTGCGGTAGGCAGAGGTGTGATGCAACATGATGTGATCGGTGAACTTGACCTGATAGCAGGTAAATTACGAAAAAAGTACCTGTAAACAACATAGATGCAGAGGAAAATCGTTCCAATTATTCTGGTCAACAATGTGAGGGATGGGCAAAATTAATGCGAACAATGTTCAGGGGAGAAAGCATTTCTTTTTAATTAATTATCATTTGTTAATTGTATTATTTGCTTTCAGTTAAAGCTTTTCAAATCACAACATGGCAAATGTTATGATTTCAGACAACTTTTTGAAGCATCTTCATTAAAAATTTTACAAGATAACTTTTTTAGCTGGAAAAAGCTAAAATTTAAAATGTTAAAATGGATTCTATTTTAGAGCTAACAATAACTCGCATATGGTTCAGCTATGCATTTCTCTTTTTTTTTCCCATTGCAACACTTGTTGCTTTATCAAAAATTCCAATTTTAACGAATTCTATGACTTATAGTTGCTTTGAAATTCATCAAATTATAAAAATTTGTGCTTGTGACGAATTTTTAGGTTAAAGAAAAGAAAAAAGAAAAATGGAAATAAATTTAGGAACAAAGAGGAACTAACTTTAGGTAGTACGCAAAGAAAGAATGATATTTCACGTTAAATGGAGAGAAGATGAGAAAGCTAAATTTCAGGTAGTTGAGATAAAAAAAATCATCCTGTATTAATTGACGCAACAATTATTACTTTCTTCGCCTTAAGTTGTTGTATCGTGCAGTGCACTTTGGTCTACCGTATAATCGTTGCAGTGACCGTTAAACAAATGACCTGAACCCCAGCCCACTCTACTACCCATAGAGTAGTTATGCAAAAGGATGAGGTCATTAACTACTTTTTCCACTCTGCCTTCATCCGTTTTTTTGAGCATAGGAAATTTCAGAAATTGCAAGAAGAGCTAAACGACGGTACTAATTATTTAAATTCTTAGCAACAAAATTGACTTAAAGATATTTATTCCTCCAAAAAATAATTGTTTCGAAGTGCATTTGATCTTTTGACGGTTATATCAATCAGTACTTGCACATATCTTAGAAAATGTGACCAAATTTTTGCAAGTTGAATGAAGATGCCATGTTGACTGTTTTGTGAAAATTTAGCCTGTTTTAAATTAATCGCTAATTTCCAAAATTTTTCAGGTAATTTTTGAGGATCATTGGAAAGTTGATTCAGTTGCTTTTGGTGTGCAAGAAGAGGCCAAATGTTGTTTACGACTGAGGTCACAATGACGTCATCACACACCTTCAACAGGTAGTCTTCCCGCCGATTGTATATCCTTCTGGTGCGGAACAGAAGGCAGTGGTAATAAAAGGAGCGGGAAGAAAAATTCTCGACGTGATTCAACGAACTTACGCAAAATGCAACTAAGTCTACTCGACCTGTCTACTTTTCACCTTACTATTCAACTCATCATTCTTCAAACCTCAGATGATACTTTTGAAATGCTAATTTGAACATTTCAAACGGGTCAGCATATTTCATAAGTCGCTAGTTTTTCACGAAGGATACCCTGAAGTGTAACAATGATTTCTTAATGAAACATTTTTTTTTTCCAACAAAAAGAAAACACGAAAATGATATAAAGGAACAAATAACAAAGTTCAAAAATACAAAATAAAAATATAAAATGAAATTGCTTTTATTTCCTCCAATAAATTACCTATCAAATGCCAATATAAATTCTAATTTTAACACTAACAATTTACACTAATTGTTACAATGTTGCATTCAGATTTGCTTATTCCACATTTCACGCATACATTTGAATGTTTGCCTGTAAGGTATCGGTTGATCAGTTTGATTGTTAATATTAATTGGTGCCGCCTGCACTAATCGTACATACTATTAGTAAGTGATTGAACATTTATACACTTGTATATTTATTTTCTATTCGCAAATAAGACAATAAAATGAACGATTCATGTATCAATTAAAAAAAAGAAGGAAAATTAAAATGGAATGCGTTTTCCTCATACTTCTCAAATTTTCATTGATTTATTGCTGTTTCTGCAGACAGTTGAAAAAAAAAGGGATTACTTCGCCATAAATAACAAAACTTTTAAAAACTCACCAATTTCAAATTGCCTCTTTCATATTGCTGTTTATCATTCATGCAATTATTTTAGTGCTATTAGCCGTCTAATTATTAGTGCAAATCCAGTAATGAAGAGTTGAAGTTCAATGTTTATGTCCGTATGATGAACACCTTAAGCCTACCGTAATTTTCGATCGGTCAGTAGTAGTATTTGTGGTCTTCGGCTGCATTACTAACCACAGATAGACGCTTGCTGTGCGGAGTCCAATGAATGAATGGTAAGAATAGTGTGAGTCACTTTGAATTTTTACAAATACTGTATGATTTCACTCTGTACTGCATTTCCATGAAATTTATATTTGAGAGTTTAAAATTTTTCAAATTAAAACTTCTTATGAAATGCAAAAATAGTGGCAAAAATCTCCTGCATTCCTAAATTTGATCTTTCAAATGTTCCTCAAGAGAAATTCATAACGCTGATAGTTGATTTAATCATGTTTTTTTCTTTTGATTAATCGTGAATCGGTGAGTTTAATCTAATAAATTTTTCAAGACAATATGCGAGAATATTCTGCTTTATTGTGATCACACAGTTGCAAATGCCCAGAGAAACATATTTAAAAACCTTCTATCACTAAGTAATTTGTTTCATCTTCGGAATTACTTTAAAAAATTCAGGTAAATTAACTAATTTTGCTTCTATCTTATAACTTTCTTAGGTATTTGCATCATTTCATTTTTTATATACAACTTCTATTTGTGCTAAAATCATTGGATGGCTGAACAAGATGACTATTAAATTATTCAAAGCCAGCAAAAGACGAGCAGGAAAAAGAAATGTTTATGTTATTTTCATAACTCAGATTGGTTCAGTTTATGGAGGAAAATTTAGGAAAATCTGCAAATTCATATTTCCACATACGAATAGCTACGCTGAATAATTCAAGGTTTAAGGATAAAGCAATAAAATAATTGTTTTAAGAGATATTAAAGGAATGATTATCTATGTATATATTATTATCAAATGATATTATGCAGACTAATTTACAGATGGATTATAAAGAAATTAGTCTCCTCTAAAAAATCCTTTAGAAACAAACCTTATAACCTCTCCATCTTGCCTAAAAAATTGGTAATTTTCTATCCGCAATTAAATCAAACAAAAAAAATAAATAAATAAATAAAAAATAAAAATAAACAAATGTCTGCAGTTGTACTAATGTCATTATGACAAAGATTATATATTCTTATCAGATTTAATTCAATCATATATATCTAAAGATAAATTTGCTGTCTAATCCACAGTAGACTGTATTACGACAAACTTGCTGACAAAGAAAATGCAAATTTATATATAAAAAATGATAAGAGAGATGTATTACATCAATCATTCAATCAAGTCATCAGATGCAAATAAAAAAAAAAGAGAAAAAATAAGAAAACCTGTGTAGAAATTACAATTAGAAGCTGTAAACAAAAAGTATGGTGTTAAAATTATCGATATAAAAACTTTATGCCAGCAAAAATGAGCATTGAAGAGACATAATGAATGAAGGAAAAAAAAGCGAAAACAAAATACGATTCCGCACAGTAAAAAAACGAACTTTTCGGAGCATAAAACAAAACAAACATACATACAATGCAAAAAAAATGTTTCAATTTTCAATCTGACATAAAAAAAAAAGTAGAAGAAAATTACAGCGAACAGAATTACAATATGAAAAAGAATACACACTGGAAGAAATACACAAAGGAAAATTTACGAATAACACTACCGGAAATATGAAAATGAACGGTAATGATAACAAAAATCAGTGAAAGATATGGGCACAGCCGAAGATCTTTTGAGTCGGCAATGGAAATAAGTAATATACTATAAACTCACTAATGGCAAGTATTCTCCAGAAATTGCGGAAATAAAAAAAAATTTTTTTTTTTTGTTGGAATTATGAGATACTACAATCTCTATTAAACACTGTCAGAATAAGATTTCGCAGTTACCTGATGAAGAATAATTTGAATTTCCAAAAAAACATATATATTTTTTTTTATTAACACAGGAAGATGAGATTGTAAAACATTTTTCAAAGATTTAGACGTAATGTTAAAAGAAACTTTGAAATATCTGAAGAAAAACCTGTTGCAGCGAGAGAGAGAGAGAGAGAAAAAAAAAGAACTATTACTGGAGAAGCGGAGAACACAAATGCAAGGAACGCAGCGGTAATGTTGAATGGTGATGTAATCTGTGATAACAATAACAATCGTACTCATGATTATCAGAATAAGACTGGAAAATTTTAAATATGGTGACGAATAAGGATGAAGAAATTGGAAAAACTTTCATTTCTCAGATAAGAAGTAAACGAAAACTAAAAAACATGCAAGTAATGCGAACATACACGTACACTCACATAACGATTTAAAAAATATGAAACCTATTTAAACAAATTTGAATGAAGAATTCTACAGCTTATTAAAATTTTAAAAGTCGATGAAAAGTATAAATTTTTCAGAATTTGAATTTATGCAGGATCCCAAAATCTGGAATTTCCTCTCTCTGTATAAAAATTGAAACCTGACAATAACAACCTACTCGACAACTAACTGACTGCAGTGTCAGAGCGATTGTTACAGTGATAAAATATTGCTCAGGCAAAAAGAGACATATTCCCGGATTTTTAAGCATACCGAGAAGATAAATTATACCAAAAGCAAATATCCAAATTAAAATATCCTAACTAACTAGTGTTACAGTGATCAACCTTAGTCACTTAAGTAACAGACTTTCAGACTCACTGTACTGAATGATCGAACGAACGATCAAGGCAATGAACAAAACTTGGAATAGGAACAAACCGGCCGTTTGACAAAATGCAACATAGCGTTTCCTTATCACTTCTAACGCACAGTGTGTATACTTTCATGAATAAAAATAACCAAATAACCACTTTTTGTCCCAAAAAAAAACAAATTACCTCATTTACCGAGAAAACAACCACTCTGCAAGGTAAAATCAACTCTGAGAGAAACTATCACATTTAAATTGCGACAAATATTCAAATTCTCAACAAGAAAAAATTTTGCGAATCAATTTTCCATTTGTCAAGGTTGAGAAAAAAAAAAAAACAAAAAGTAAAAAACATAGTAACACCAAAATTATTTAATAAAGACTCTGACCATTGAGTAATTTACTTTGTTTTCGTAAAAATTTTATTTTAGCGATGCTATGAGCTATATTGTGTATAGGTAAAGTGTGTGTTTGTATATGTGTCTTGCTTTCTGCAATGTCTCACTCAGAGTTGTGTGCAATGATTTTATATCACTAAAATATTGAGGGAGATGACGAAGCATA
>PQVD01000684.1:56026-70448 GCA_003012265.1 Setaria equina | reverse complement strand
ACAAGTCACTGATGGTTCTGATGTCTGGTGGTAGGTTCGTGATGATGTGGCTGGTTTAGGACATTCAGGAAGCCGTTGAAGGCGTTCGTGTCATTGTACGTGTGTGCAATTAATTTGTGGTCCGTATGTGCTTCGGCGTGTTTCATTATGGGGTGCGTAGCAGTACTGTTACGTTTCATAAAATATTGCTCCATGCAACTCCACACATACAAGCACTCGTTTTCTTTACATGTTACTTTCACCAGTTCGGAAGACACGAATTACCGGTAGACAATCCATTAGACATAATGAAGTAAGTCATCATGAAAATGCATATACTGGACTCCTATTCTACTGTTGAAATTACATTGACAAATGAATGGAAGGAAAATAGCACTGATGTATTTGTATGAATTATTTTTGAGAAGAATCTTTTTCCCAACTGCGCGTGTAGATGTATTAATAATCACAGCAAGAAATCGAGGGCAGTTTCGGAAGTTCGGAGAGTATAATCCAACAGCTTTGTCTGGAATTGTACAACATCCCTAGCAACATAAAATATCTAATCTACGACATAAGATGCAAATTATTAACAGTCGGAAAAGCTTTCTTAGCGAAAGGAATTAGTCAAACATCATACATATTCAATGAATATGCAAGATGTGTTAAGGTCAAACCATAAAATAAAGGGAAAGTCTTTAAATCTATAAGCTTCTAAGTACTTTTAGGAACCTAAAATCATACAAAGTGTGCAGGTCAGTTCACCTCAGAAGGGCTATCCAACTATTACGCTCAATATTTTTTAGGTCTCTTGATGTATCATCAGATGCAGTTTTAGAAAACTGAGGACAGCACAATTGGCAAAAATTCAAATGGTGGAGTGCAAAAAAATTATGGAAAGTACATATGCTACGATCAAAATACACATAACTGACGCTAAATATTAAAAGTCCGTACTAGACTTTTCTATTACGACATGAAGTTCAAAACATCAGTATATTGGAATTTCCGTGACCTAATTCGAACGATAAAAATATAAGAATTCATTAGTTGTGCCATCTCAAACAGTAGTTTCTATATTCTCGGTGTTTTATGTATCGGCGGAAGGTTAAATCCTTTTAACGGTTTTCTTGCCCCTTTATCGACCGATCTTAAAGGGGATGAAGTTTTCGGGCCGGTCTGAAAATTTATTTTAAGCAGGGTTCCATAGACATAAAACAAAATAGATGCCTTTACGAATATACAGAGGTCAAAGAGAGATATAATTATCTTAACAGAATATTCACGGAACGCCACGAAATGAAAAATTGAAAAGGAAATGCTTACCGTTGGTGGTCGTACGGGAGTAATCACCGAGTGAAGACTTGCAGTACTTGCCGAAACTGATTTCATATGTGATAACACCATGTCAGGTACCTAAACATAGGGAAATCAAACGGACAAATCAATATTATGTTTCGGAATAATTTGGTTTTTTTCCATGCAATTAAAATAGAAAAATATGACTTGACCTCGCATTTCTTGGAAAAAGGGTAGGAAACCTAAAAATGAAGGAAAAAATTTGCCAATTTTCTATTGTTCGTGAAATAAACCTTCAATGCTGTCTGATCAAGTCGTGTTAGTGGCTTAACTTTTGCTACTTTAGCCGAAGAAGAAGGAGTAGCGAAGGTTGACGGAGCACCACGCTTCTTCGGCGTTATTGTATTTGATATATTCGATAAACTACCAGTGTATATATCCACTTGCTTCTGCAAGACAGGATGACTTTTTTTGGGAGAGGGTCACGATAAAGAAACAAGCGACTGGTAAGTTTTACGTAGGAAAGCATGAATGAAGTTGACTGATTAAGGTAACAATTCTTTATTGTGGAAGAAAAATTAACTTTCTCGAGCACGATTTGGTCTTTCTAGTTCTTATATTTGTAAGAATATTTTCCTCAACAGAGACAAGTAAATACGCGCAAATAAGGGATAACAAAGCTAAACAAACAGACCTTTCGTTTACGTTCTAATTCCTTATTTATTCGATATTCCTCCATTATAGATTCAATATGTTCGCAAGGTGACAAACCATCCATCAAGATCTGATTATCATGAGTTGATTCATATTTCACCATCTCCTCTTCCAACTCGTTCTGTACAATCGGAAGTCGATTTGCAATGAATTTCTGGCGCTGAATTCAAAGAATATGAAAACTGATGATTCGAAAACATTAAAACAAAGATTTTTTTGAAAAAAAACTTTTGCATCTGGTATGTAAATGTAGCAACCTGAAGCACGAAAGCATAAAGCACAGATCTTAAGCAAACATTAGAAGGCAATATTCAATAGCAATACAATTAAATCAGCTAAACGGAAGAACAAAAAAAAAAAAAGACGAGTCGGCAACACACCCATGTGAAGTGACTAAAAACTAAAATCTAACCACCAACATCTGAACCATACTTTTAAGGCTGTTTGCAGCTCGCAACCACGATTGTGATAACGTGATTTATCGTTTGCGCGACGTTCAAATTCAACTTTTTCTTGCCAGAGATCCTTCCATTCTTTCATTTTCTTATACACTTCTGCTCGATCAGCAAGAAATTTCTCCAATGACTTTACCTGCTCCTTTGCTTGCTGGATATCATGCACGGTATGAATCGCTGTAGGTAATGCATTTTTTATTGATGATACGATTTTAAAATTTACTAAATTGTGAAACCTTTCTGTCGAAATTTTTTCATCCAAAAATTTTCACCAAATGCTATTTTTTTATTCCGAAGCAATAGCTTGTCCTTTCATTTCATTATAAACATTGTTTTGGTTTTAAACAGATGTAGCTACTTACTCGGATTAAATTCTCGCGCAATATTTCGCTCTACGTCTGGAACATGGCATAAGTCCCACAGTTCACTAAGTCTTAACAGTGTTTCCGTATAATCGAAACAAGCTTGTTCAATCCATTCATTATATTCTGACTTGACCTGAATTGAAAAGACGTATTTTCTATCGTACTAGAAAAAGAACGATAAGAATTCAAAAACATGGTTTCGTCGAGTTAAAGCCTTAAACATCCATTAATAATTTCCAAAGGAAAATACCTCATCAAAGGCACTTTCAAATTCATCCATGAAATGTTTATCCCAAACCAGGTCTTCGTTATCCAAATCTAGAGCAGTGAATGTTTTGCCCAATTCTTTTGACGGCGTACCACCCATCTGTTTATACCAGCGTTTCATGTCCACCTGCCATTGCTTACACTTTCTCATGCGTTCAGTAAGCAGTTCATTCAGATTGGAAACACGATTCTGAAGACGAGCAATCGCATCGTCACTACAAATCTGGAAAATTACATATTCCTAATAACTGTAGCGACAGAATTACATTGCTTGAATATATTAAAATAAGGATTAACCAGAACAAAGCTGACTTTAATAAACACAACGGGAATAAAAACAATCATATTTAAAGACTATCAAAATTTCGATGCATTGTAAGAAAAAATTAGAAAATCTTGGAGTTCACGTACAGCTGTACTTGACGGAAGATCTTCAATTTCTTCGCCCGTTTGTACCGCAAGCTGGGCAAGTTCCTCAACTAATTTCTTTTGTCCTTGCAACCTGTCAACTTTCAAACTTTGCAGTCGACCTACATCTTGGTGTAGTGCTCGATACTGAAAATATGACAACTGACTCAAGTGAAAAGTTTATGGGTTCCAATTTACAAAACCAAGTATGCCCTGATCACCGATAAGGAGTGATTTAAATTTGAATAACCTGAATGAAAACAAGGAAAATCACCAAGCATGTTTTAAGAGGAATTTGAGCTTAAAAACATTTCTTTAAAAGCAAGATTACACTTACCAGCGCAAGTGATCCTGATTTAAGATGAGTCCTGCTAATTAACGGCAAATTAAGTTCCTTACACAGATCTTCTGACTGCTTACTCATTTCCTCAATACCTCCATGTATTCCCTCAACCATTTCTTCCTCATCAATCACCTGGATATTTTAGAAAAATAACCACAGGGAAAAAAAAAAAGGAAAACAGGAAGGAATATATTACTGGATCGCCAAGTGTTATTATTAGATCATTTCACAACATACCCATCCCAAATTCATACCGCTCCTCTAAAAATCCACTGATAATCTTGAAATGAGCTTAATCATGAAGAATTAAATAGCGTGAAATCGAGAGGATTTCAGGAAGAATCTGCAACATCGGGTTTCACTTACAAACAACTTCATTACATGAGGCCAAGCAATATTCTTCACTTACTTCCACTGAATAATGCAGTTAATACAATACACAGGAAAAACGAAAATTTTGAAAAACTGAAAAAAACCGAACCATCTGATTTAGAAGATCGGAGATGTACTGGAAGAACTTCTCGATACGTCTGCACCTCATACATTCCTCCATGCTCACTCGGTCCCAGAGCAGATTCAACCGATCGATGGTGTCACGAATAGAAGTAACTGCTTCGGCAGTCGAGAAATTAACCGAAACCCTGGAATTCCGAACTAAATTCTGAAGATCACTGAGCTCAACTCGGAAATTTTGCAGTTAGCACTAATCAGTATAACTTACCGTCTACGTGACAAGCTTTCTTTCGTCATTTCTTAAAATTTTAGTAAATCCACACGAGCTGTACTTTGATAACTTCCAAGAGGCTAAAAATAGCAGTCATCATTGAAAATAAGATCACTAGAAAAATAATTGGCTCAGACTTTTGCATCAATCATCCTATTTTTTAATTACTATATTTTTTTAATAGTGGTGCATAACTATTAAAAGAACAATATGTGACAAGAAATCCTGATAAGAATCGAGAAACACTGCAAAATAAACATATTAAGTAACAAAAGCAGAGAGTTATTTTGAAGAAAAAAGATCTAACTTGTAAAACCTTGCATCAATTTACAAGAAATACTGCACTGACAGAAATTAACAAAATTTATCCTATCTTTTTCATGTTGGCAATTAAGAGAAACTTGATAAGTAGTACACAGTACTTAACAACAAAAAAATATGTGAAAGTTAAGCCAAAAAAAATTAGAACTAACATAATCTTTCTTCCTGATCATATGTACATACGAAATAACGCTTCACCCATTCTTTGGATCAACGCAAATTTTATTTTGTTAAATAGTCAGAATTAGCCTGCTCCTCTTATAATAAAGTTCAACTTTACCTATTATGAATTGCCTCAGACCTGATTAAAATACACGTAAGTGAGAAGAAAGCACTTACCACGCTGGAAATGGAACTCCAATTTCAAATCTTTCTCACCGCTCTCCAATGAAATTTCAATGTGTCTAATGCAGCGAAATATCAAGGAAAAATTTCGTGTTCTTGAAGAGCCGCCATTGTTCACTCATATTATGTGTTACTGTAAACTGGGCGTCGCAAAATATGACAGATGTGCAGTAGGTATTATCGCAGTGACATACCATGATAGCTTGTTTAGTTAAAACAAAAACGATTTGAACTGGAAGTGTTCGTTGAAGCAAAAAAGAATGAGACTAATACAAGAATTATATTCTAAATGACTAAACTTTCTCATACTATACACTGAATGGGGGAATTAAGGTAATAACGGTACATTCATAATGCATGAGAATTACAAATGAAATACGAAATGAGCCAAATAAATTTTCATCAGTCGATTAAACACTGACTCGTTGTAGAAGAGAAGCGATCACTGGAACAATTATAGTAATGATGGAGAAAAAGATCAGACTTGAGGAGGTATCATCATAACATATTAACTATGATCAAACTTTTTATTGCTACAAAAACTGATATTAAACAGACATTTACAAGAGATTGAAATAGAAAAATAAGAGCAAAAATAAGGAAAAAAAACTCATATTATCCGGAAACCTCATACTTAAATCTTGGACAGGAGTTCAGGTAGTGTAATACTGAAGTAACCAAAAAGATGAGGCACTGGAAAAAAAAGCAAATTCGTTCATAATAATAACTATTTTTATCATTTTTCAGTACTGAAAAAAAAATTGAAGGATTAGAAGCTGCAATTTTCGATTTGAATGAAGAAGAAAAAGATTTTTTCAGGATGAATCTATCATTCACATCATCAGGATAATTTATTTTAAAAACTGTTTAGAGAAATTCGACTATTTTGAAACTTGAATAAAATTGTTAGAAGGATGAGGGTTCACTTTTATTTACCATTTATTTATAATTATTAGTAAAAATTTTTTCACTTGGTCTTTCCATTCATAATTTCGATAAATCTGAAAATGAATATTTTTGGAATATTTTTAAAAATAATAATAATAATAATAAATAAAAATAATAATGAATAATTATAATGATAATAAACAATAAATATCAATAATAATAAATGATGAAGTAATATAATCATTATAATTAGTTGTTAGTGTTAGCACGAATAATAATGATATCGTAACAATAATAATAATTTTTATAATTGTTAATATTATTATAATTATAATAAACAATAATAATTATAAAACTATTACAAAACTGGGGCATTACTACGCTTGCTATCTTTTCTTCCCCCTTAATAGTTTATTTCGATGTATATTTATCTGATTTATGCAAGTTTCCATTTACTTAGTGATAGCCATTATGCTTTTATCGTGTGGATAAAACTATCAACGAATATACTTCTGAAATGTGCAATGAGGCGAGCTTACCTTTCCGAATGATACATTTTCAATCGAATTAAGTATATAACTAAGGATATATCGAAAATTTTTAGTGCATGCTACATTTTTAAGTAATTTATCAAATATTTCAGAAACGATTTGCATTTTCCTCCTCATTTTGTTGTCATGCTTGAAATTTCATTTGAAAAAAATAAAAATAAAAAGGAAAAGAAAGTAATGATTCTCAATAATTTTTAATCTTTCGTCGCCTAAGTAATAGATATATGAAATTGTATTTAAAATGAATAATTTTGCGGAAGAGAAAAAGACATAGACATAATTAATTAATATTGCATGACATTTAATGAAGATTTAATATACGCAAAACAGCAATATCTTGAATTGTTTTGTTTTTTTTTGGTTGTTATTGTTTCCTGTGATTTGTCTTATTCTTTAATTTGGTTTTTATATTCTTACTGATCAAAATGTAATGAGAACTTTGGAAATTTTTAAAAAAAGTCCTATAAAATATTCCTACAATTTTTGGCATAATTTTTTATTATAATTTCATAACCTTTTTGGCCCTTATTTTTAGCAGTTTCCGTCAAATACTTCTAAGCATACTATGTTCATTCTTATGTAATATTCAACAAATGCTCCATCCATTAAGGCTCAACAACAAAGTAATCGATGGACATAGTAGTTCCCTTGCTCAGAAACCATTATTACCATTATCCAGGCCTGATGAAATAATTGTGCATCGATATCAAGTAGCACAAGTTTGTTTCTCTTATTCTAAATCCATTAGTATACATTGTATATATATATGAGGAAAATCCAGTGGAATGTATGGAAACTTAGATATATCATGAGTTAAATGAGGGAACTAAGCCTAGAAGGCTTCTAGGTCTGGCAAATAGAAAAAATAGATTCGACACAAAATGCCTTCATATTCGATAGAGGCCAATGTAAATGTATGCATAAGACGTAGCAAAATTCAAAGTTTGGAAAGAACATTGTTTATACTGATTATACACTTCTTAGAATTCATATAAAATAGTTTTTGTACAAATTAATTTAATTCCCTGCGTTGGCTTTTGTTACAATATGTAAATATCAATTTCAGTTTTAATATATTATCATAATAGAAATCTTTTTTATTCAGTATTGCTTACATATAAATTTGTTCATTTCATTTTACTTTTTTTTAATTTTGTTTTTTCCTAAATACTTTTGAAGAGGGAGGGAAAAAAATTACATATGTGCAACAGTTTTGTCAGTTCGGTTAATTCACCATCAAACTTTTCCCTTTCTTCCTGTTCCCAAGAGTACTGCACTTGCTCTCGAGAAAAAGAGTAGATTACTTTAACACATTTTAAGAGCTTCTTTTTCAGAGACAGAATAAGAAATTTCCTTTTTCGCTTTTCTCATTTTTTTCTACAATGTTTTTAGGAAAAAAAGCATTTTCAACTTATTTTTTATGAAGAAATAACTTTTTTTGTCCCATGGATCTTTTGGCGTGTGGCGTTTAACATTATGTATTTCAATGTTGTCCTCTTCACCAAGTTTTTCTTTTTTTTTTCGAAAATTTTTTCTGGTTTTCAAATGATATAAAAGCTTGCTTCAAACACTTGCATAATTCGACAATATCAGGTATTTGAGCTTTTTTATAAAATTATTTACTTAAAAGAAACTTATACGATTAACATACATACATCAAGAGATCTTGTCCGCTTCCATTTACAGCCTTCCCAAGCTCCGAATTAAAAGGGACGATTTTTTTTCATCCTTTGATTAGTTTTGATTGGCGGTGCCAATTTTTGTGTTAATATTCTCATTTATATACATATCACATATATATATATGTTGGTGAACACTGGAAAAATTTAGCACATTGGAAAATGAATACAAATGTTTAAGTCGAAGTAGAAAGATTCATTTGTTGAATTTTTTTATCGACTATTATTTTTTCTTGGAAAAAATATATTAGAATCACTTAATTTAATTTACTTAATTTTATTTGAGTTCAGCACTGTTAATTGTTTCCGCAACAGATCAACAGAAAACAATTAGGCGTAAAGTACAATGCTGACTTCATCTTTGAACAGTATTTAATATTTTTAAAAAAACTGAGGTTTCGTTCAAGTTATTAGGTACAAATCGAAAATTTTCAAAGTGAATTTAGGTTTGATAATAATGGTCTTATTGTAAATGGTTGCAAATAGCGTCATAACGAAACGTTAAGCAGAGAAAGATATTAAAATTCATTTACGTTTAAAACATTTAACGTCAATGTTATGCGCTTGAAAAGTAGTAGGTAAATGATTTTTCAAACAATGCAGAAGTCTCCTTCCTTTTCTTTAAAAGATTTAAATTCTACAATAATTTAAGTTCTACAGTCAATTAAGTAGCGATACAATCCGTTTATCTTCCTTTTTTTCCTCATTCTTCTCCAATTATCTATGAAAAAAAAAAAAAAGAAAAGCAAAACACTATGCAATTATTTGCTTCGAGATTATTCTTGTAGCAATACCGTCTTCCAGTCTTAAACCGATATTTGATAGCATTTTCGAAGTTTGTTAGATATAATAATATTTCAGTTCACATATAAAATATTTTGATAGTCATCAAAATGAAGGAGAAATGTGAGTATAATGATGCATTTAGAAGACAAAGTGACACAAAGGTTAATAAGAGTGACAAAAACGAGAAAAGAAAGGGATGTGAAGATGCAGTGTGCCAAAATATTAGTAGCAAATTTAATTCCCGATTAAAAAAAGGAACTGATAAAATTACAAAGATAATTTCAAAAATGCGATCAAAAAGACACATTGATTAAATTAGAATTCATATAACACGAAATGTAAGAATTTAAAGAAATTAAGCAGGATAAAAACAAGATTTAGGAAAATTTTTCTGCAAAATTTATAAGTTTCTTTTAACTCGCTATTTACAAATTCGGAAGAGTTAATTTCTTTTTTGTACGTAAAATATAAATAGAGTATTTATGGTCACTATATTGAAGGACAAAAGGGATGGAAGCATATTTCACAGAAGTGAGGCTTGGCTTATTATATTGTTATTGGCATTAACATTACTGTATTATCAACCCACCGTTTTCATCACTATCATTCATTATCATATCCATTCACATTAATATTTATTTTCATGCTGTAAATTTAAATTAATTAAACAACAAAGAATGTTTTTATATAACATTTAAAATAAAACTTTCTTGCCTTTTTTAACGTGATTTTCAGTCTTACAAATGATGAAAAAGTGAATTTTTTCGTCTGTTCTATCCGCCATAATTAATGAATAAACATAAATAAGGTCGATCATTGACGTATGACTATCCAAGACACTTTTAAATTGTATCATGCAAATTAATAGTTTTATTAGTTAAGCAATCGTTATTGTTTGTCGTTACTAGTTTTCACGACCAAAAATCATGATTTCCCAATTTTTGGGTTCCATCTTATATGATGCAATGATTGCTGTTATTTTAATAGTCTCGAGATATCATAAATTCATTTCCCGGTTCGAATCAGGGAATTCAATTAATAATAGAGGAAGAAAGAATGAATGGAGAAGATTCAATGAGTTGTTAAATGTAGTCACTAACGAGAAAGGAATCAATCACATGAAGCTCTCAATGAGTGCCAGAATCGTAATTTCTTATGGAAAACAGAATCCAACATATATTTATATTCTCAAATAATTACTATTACTACAACTTTTATATTGCTCGTCATTTCTCCTATGCTTCAAACCTCACACTTTACAAAAGTTATTTCTTGCTAATAATAGATTCAGAGAATGAATTTTTACTAGTAGAAGAGTGCATGAAACGAATGATTAAAGCATTATTATATCATCGCTAATGCAACCATCTTCTCGATTATTTGAATGGCACCACGAATTGTCANNATTACAATTACTTGTCTTATTAAATATTCTCTTCTGTTTACATTTGCTTATACCATTTCCGTTCGTAAACAATGTTACACTTAGTTAATTATATACCGGTCTTTTTATGTTTTATTAATGTTTCGTAATATAAGCAAAATTTGACTGCTCGAGAAATAAGGATGCATACAATAAACTAATCTTATAAATGAATACAGAAGTGAATGAGTAAACAAATCAACAAATACATTTCAGCTAATGAAGTCAGTGGTAAATAATACTAACTGATTAGTCTAATAAAACCACCTAAAAATGAAAAAAGAAGTTTAATGGAAAAAACCAATGATAATGATAATAATATAACAATATAATAATAATAGCAATAATATTAACAAATAATAATAGTGTAAATAATAACGACAAAAATAAATGAATGATAGTATAGAAAGTAAATAGAAAATGACTGAAATTAACTTTAAATAATTTATTTACAGCAATTATTTCGAACTAAATGGAAAAATGGCAATGTTTTCACCTAGATCGACCGTGATAATATTTTTTAGCTTATATTAATGATAATATATGACTCAAATGACAATTACTTTGTATGTTATTACATAAATCACCCTATGAAATAATCATATCAAATTATTTCGCCATTTTTAAAGCATTTCATCATCTTTTTCTTGATTAAATTAGATTTTGCTCATATTTATCAAATATAATAGTGTTGTTTAATATTATCGAAAAGTTATTGTTTAAAAAATAGCAAAAATGATCATTTGAAATATTATCAGTTTGAGCGTGCTATAAAATATTTTTTGATTAATAGCTGTAGTGTTGCTAATTTAATTTTGAACCATCAAAATACACATCTTTTTTTAGAAATCCGAACTGAGTTGCAAGCTCAGTCAGATAAGCAATGAAAACGAAAACTATTGGGTAACATAATGTAGTTACGGATCCAGTATATGAATGACTGATTTGAAAAGTGAAATGATTCGCATGTTTGTAATAATATCTTGGACTATTATTTTAAATGTTCCTCGCACTTAAGTTTTGCTTTTCTTTTTGAAATTCATTTCTTTTCCTTTAAACGACTGATCCTATCCATTTCTCTTTTGTTTTTGTTTTTTTTTTCCCTCAAAGTGCTTCTGTTCATCAATCATGATAAGTCCATAATGTAATTTTTATAAATAACTTTATTCTTTTTTGTTCGAAAGAAAAAGAGAACCAAATTGAATGTCTTTTTTCTAAAAAGCATATTATTTTAACTTTTCCTCACCCTTTTTCCTTTCTTTTTTTGCTGTACCATCCAAAAGATTACTGACATTATTTTAGATCGGTGCACATTTGAACTTCTGCTCATAATCCGAAGAATTTTTGAAATTTTTAGTGAAACAAATTTCAAATAGAAAAAACAAAAAAAAAAAAAAATTTTTTTTTGAATCCATTTTAGCATTCTAATATCCAGTGATGATGGGCTTTACGAGCATACACTGTTTGTTGACTTTCCGAGCCCCTTAAGTACAATTTGCCTCAAAGTTTCATTTCTGTTCTTCATAGCCATTCATCTTCTAAAATGGTTGAACTTTTGATTTTTTTTAAGTTTTGTTGTCTTCTTAAGGATGCATGCTTGTTAACCAACTTATCTATTATTTTAGTCACTTGCTGTATTTTTTTCTTATTCTACATTTTATTAAATTTATCTCATATATCTAACATAATTGTCATTTGATCTACGATATCTTTTTTGCTATTTTTTTTTTTATTTTACTACGAATTATAAATTATATTTGAAACTTTTTAAAAACTCCCAATAATTATTTCGATAATTTCCCAACATTAAAATTAATTTCAAACCTCAAAAAGAGGAGAAAGATAAAACTTACAGTTATATACAATTTTTCCATTCATTTTTCTGTTCAGTGGCATGCATAAAAACTTACAGTATGATAATAAAAAGTAAATTAGCAGTGCACTACTTCTTTGAAGGAAATTAAAAAATGGAGAAATGAAAAGTTCAAAACAAAAAAAAAAAGTGCTGTCCAATTGAGTTTTTTCTTTTTATTTACAACTTAACGTTAACTTATGCTCACTCACTGGCAATCTCGATAATATTTCAATTATTTGAAATTATGATATTTTGATGTATGTTAACCTTTTACGGTAATAGATAATATTACATATACAAAAAAGAATATACCATTTTCAGTACCACATATCAAACTTTTGTCTTTTATTATTTAAAGATAATTCTATTAGATTGCAAATGAACAAGTCAAGCAGAAATAAAACATCAGTAAACAAATGAAAAGAAAACGTAATTTTGCCATATTTCTTAACATCGATCACATCAAGAGACGATATTTTCCAGAAATTTTGCTTAATTCTTAAGTATTTAGCAATTAGGCAATGCATTCTCGACTGATTTCTTTTTTTTTTTTAGGCTTATAAACATCAGTCATTTCTTCTTTAATCATTCATAGCATCATTCTTTGACAGCACTTCATACATTGTCTCATAAATTCAATAATTCATGTTTCTCTTCTCTCCCTTTTTTTCGTCATAATAAAAGTAAATCTTTAAGAATAAAATAAGAAATATTTCATTAGTCTATTTTTATTGCATAACAATATTTTATTTTATTAGTTTTTATTTCTCATAACAATTTTGATGTCTTTATAAATAAAAGTTTGGCAGAAAAAGTTATTCAAAATTTGCATATTTCTAAAAACTTTTCACACCAATAAATTATTTCTTATGATCAATTAAATAGTGATTTATTCATACTAATTATAAATCACCCTTCATAACAAATAAATAACAAGTAAAGAACGAAATAATTTTTGGTAAATTAGTGCATCTTAAACTATATGATGAGCAAGTCAAAGGTCAAGACGCAATCAATGGTTATTCTCCAATTAATCATATGAAAATAGTTAGTCAATTATTTACTTATCATTTTTTAAGTTCATAATTTGCATCCAAAACTTTTTGTAAATAAGTCAAAAAAGAGTGAAAATGAAAGTAATTTGAAACTTTCTTTTAGATATCTGAAATGGCAAAAATTATGAATGTTTTGAAACCTTTTTTTTTAAAGCAAATTTTGGGATAAAGAATATTTCAGATAACCACTAAAGGTACAATTAGTTTGAAAAGAATTAGGAACAGTTGATATATTATCTTATTAACTATTCATCCTTGTTTGAATTGTTAAAACTTCATAGAAGAGATACCGGAAAAAAGACTACCAGTGTTTGATGGAAATGGGAAGGATGAATATGTTACATCCAGTGTAATAATTTTTCTACCTCTTACTTATTTTTTTAATTCTTTTTATCACTAATTTTTATCTTTTCACTCCTGAATGATAAACCAAGATAATTTTAATGCTTGCTACACTGCAATTTCTCGAGCGGTAGATTTTATTTCATCATCACAACACACAGAAATATTTTCGCATCATTTGTAAAACATGCCAAATCATTTTTCTTTAGTAATTTCAGACTATTCATTTGAATAGCTATAATTTTATAAACTTTAACCGTTTATTTGCTACTTCTTTTGAGCTTATTGTTATATCACAGTAACAGTAGTAATACTGAAGTCACTGAAACTCATGTTTGGCACCAGATTTGTTAATTCAAACATTCTCTAATAAATTTATTGTTCAGAATAAATTTAAAATCAAATTAACAATAACGTAGATGCTAGTTAAAAAGTACGAAATATTTCAGCCCATAACTGAACCATGCTGAAAGATACAAATTATTGATTTTTTCTCAAGGCTTTAATTCGTCTATTCTCTAGTAAGAGATATTGTCCAGAGATTAAAAGAGTTTTAAAGATTTCTAAAATTTCCGATATCATTTCAGTAACTTCTTTCTTTTTTCATTTTCCTTTTTCTTTTT
>PQVD01000684.1:20590-55954 GCA_003012265.1 Setaria equina | reverse complement strand
TCCTAGTACCTCCTGAATTTTCGTCCATTTGCTGTGATAATATCTATTTGTTTGTATTTTTGAAATTTCGCAATTCGTTTTTTTTCTTCAAATTTAGAAAATAAGATTTAAATGATTATTGAAATCTTTTGCAACTCCAATACGAATCCATTCAGGCATCAATGCAATAATCTATTCACCCATCTCGATGAATCCACTTACAATATTATTGATAGCTACTACCTAAAACTTTTAACTTTTCTCTGCATTTTCGAAAACGCACTTTTCCTTCCTCATCATATGTCAATCGTATCTTAAGAGGAAAAAAAAAAAAAACAAAGAATAAGAATAAGAAAGACGGAAATGTATGTTTTCATTTTCCTAACTTATTAATCAATAAAATATGTGCATAATAATGATCATGCTTTAATAATATGATTTTTTCTTCATTTGCTTTTATATAAAATATTTCTTAAATAACTTTTGCAAAAGCCATAACATTTTGCACATATTTAAATTTTAATTTTAGGATTGCTCGATTTTTTCAATAATAATAAATGAGTGTCTGTTGAAGCTGTTATTTAATAATATCACCTGTCCGTCCATTCTCTTCCTTTTTTTCACCTTTAAGTGTTTGATATTTACTTATCAAAAATACCAAAAATTTGCTTGGATCCATGAAAATTAATTAATAAATTGAAGGATTGATTTAGTAAACTACTGGTTCGAATGGCATCATCTATTTTCGAAATTCTTGTTGAAAGTCTGTGATGCATTACTCTCGGAAAATATAACTTAAAAAATGATTTCAGAATTGTGATCATCACATATTTGATATTATATTATCAACCTCTTTTTTTAGATTTCAATTTCTATCACTTGTATATAATGTAAAGATATCTTTTATATGTAATTCCATTCCTCATTGCCATATGATTTACACTTGAAAGAGTTGATGAAAATGAATATCATAGAAAAAATTGCAAATGGGAGACACAAATGCTACCATCGGTATTTCATTTCCATCTTCAATTTTGATTTGATTTAACTTTTTTTGATCACTTTTTTCCGTTCTGCAGCTTTGGCTTGTAACGATTGAAAAAGACAGCTACCAATGATGCCATTCTGGAAAAGTTTATCGAAGAATACATGTAATTACATGTGTGTCTGCGCGTATATATGCGTTCGCATACGCAGGTGTGCGTACGTTTAATTGCGTGTATATATATGGAAGAGATTTTATCACTTTTGGCTAATCGAATAAAACATGAATGGTGCAAATATTTCTTTAATGAATCCGAAATGTTTCCCGATTATTCAAATGAGGATTAAGGCTTAAGAATTTAAAGATTAAATGCCGAACTGATTAGTATGTTTAGATGCAATAAATCGTTAAAAAATCTTTTATAATCAACTGGTAGTTAATGTATATGTTAGCAAAGAAATCTAAATTCCTGTTCATTCAAAGAAAATTTATAATTTATTTATTAGTATTTGTTTGTTTGCTGGTTTGTTTTTGTTATTACTGGATCAAATTTTTATTACTAATTTTATAATCATCAATTAGAACTATTTAAAGATGTAGGATAAGCATAATTTATAACGAACATTTCCAAATGATATTTATTTCATATTTTATGCCAATTCTTGCGATCTTTTTAATTTTTAGTTGCTAGTCATTTAAATTTTTTTGCCAAGAATAACCCATAAAATTTCACCGTCAGGATATTTTAGTTTTGCATGGAAACATTTTAACTTTATCCAACTTTCACTAATCCGAAAAAGTAGCATTGAATTTTCCAGTTTTTAATTACATTTCTCATTGCTCAAAACTAACTTACATACCCATATTGTATTTTCGGAAAACTCTGTTCATGACACCTATCAACTGCATTTCATAACAGGACGTAAAAGATTCCTCTGTTTAGGATATCTATCGTTTTCAGAACAGATTCAGATATCTTAGAGTTTCATTGTATCTTATATCTAAGGCATATATGATTAGCAATAATCAGATACTTAAAATATAGAGATCTTCACCCAGGTTTACCTGTATCACCTTTATACGTTTGCCAGAATATTTGCATACTTTTTTTTTCAATTGTTTAAACATATGATTCCATGTTATTATTTCTTAATAGTCAAAAAACCACTTAAATGGATCAGTAATGGTGATTATTTGTTCAATATTGAATCAATGAAACCAAATTACTCAAATAATTTTGTGATCACAGGTATTATGTGTCACGATCAGGTAAAGCTTGATTATGTTTTATAGATTAAGCCATTTTCCGGTTTCATTCAGTTAGATTTCCTTGAATGTGGGGAGGAAAAAAGACTTTTTTTCGTTCCTTTCCTTATTTTCTTTTTCCTGTAATCTAACTAATTCATCAGTTTACACTTGAACTATACGTCCGTTCAAATGCTCCGCTATTTACCGATTTCTCACTAATGTCTGGTTGCTCTATCTTTCAATTTGTCCTTAAATGGAACTATTAAAATATCCATAGAAATACAGGAAGTTTTAATGGATGTATTTTGCCAGGTGAAATTTTTTTTAAAATTAATCAGTCATTTAATTACCATTAACTCAGCGCTGTAACCATCAATCTGTAAGAAATTAATTGGATTTTTTTTACTCAAGATTAATTTTCAAATATTATATATAGCAAGTCTGGTTTCCTTCTTTGTATTTTTAGTTGCGTGTTACGCATATAATCCCAGTTAGTGTATAAATTTCATGACTGTGTACATAAAAAATGCTAGAAGAAAAATCTATTACCGCTTACCTGAAAATAGACGTAACTGAAAGTCCACCATCAGAACTGGTAATGAAAGGACAGGAGTTAATGGAAGCTAAAAATATATCAGAAAGGGCTCAGATATAAGTAATCCATAAATGTTAGTAAGAATTTGAATATGGATGAAACCTTTGCATCTTGTGCCAATGATACTATCAAAGAAACATCACACTCAACTTCACAAGATCTAAGCAGGTTACATTCAAGTGGCAATCACCTTGTTCATTTTTAATTAACGTTTCAATTTTGTCAGCTATCAGTTACATAGAATGATTGTCGACTGTCACAGTACTACTTGATTGATTTTAAAAAGGCGCATGAGCACATGTGACAAGTGCATTTTGTCACTTAAAAAGAAAAAAAAATGCAAATTGTTGCATCTGTTTCGATGTTAAATTTGTAATTTAAGACGATACCGAAAGAAAATAATTTGGAATAGCCAGAAAGAGAAACACACCGAAAATGAAACTTTTGTAATAAATTTTAGCAAGAGAAATGGTTGCAAAAACTTTCCCCTTGGCTATTCCACCCGAATATCGTTGGAATGAATGCAATTAGCAAGCGATCACAGAAATGTATTCCACATAAGAAGCCATTTCTGTCAATATGATCCTGAAAGGGAAGCAACGAATGATACTCACCGTATACTTCTCATTCTGCTTCTCGTCCGTCTGTCTGTCACACACACACGCACATATATATACACACACATACACATACATACACATACACACACACACACATACATGCATGCATATATAGACACATTGATTCTTGTTCTATCTTGCAGAGAGGTATAGGCACACATAATTTATACAACATGTACATACGACGCATACATAGTGCACAGATTAACTATTTATACTATTAACTATATATTTATAGTAAGAGGTATATCTACATACCTCTTACGTGTATATACGCGTCCCTACACGTACGCACATCCCCATATGCACACACGCCCATACAAAGAATCCACTCACTAACACATTATCTATGGGGCGCTCCTCCACTCTCTTCCCACTTCATTTGCATGAATTACATTTCAAAATGGCAGAGAGGTTGGGCCGCAGGCCAACGTTTTCAGTAGCTGTTTTGTCTAGCCATATTAATGGTCGATTTCATAGTTGGCTTTTTAATTAAACGAAAGAGAGATAGTAGAAGATTTGGTTATTTATTAGAAAACCGAATAAGTCAGAAGTCATACTCCTGTTTTAGTTCTACGCTTTCTTCTCGAACGTAAGGATAAAGCTAACGAATATGAAGAATTAATGTAACATTCAAGATTGTTAATACTAACCTATGCTTAAAATTAGTTACATGTTAACAGCTACCACATGATACTTAATTTCCGTTTAAAAGCTGCAACTCTGATGGTCAACGAAAAAAAGTAAATTGTCGATACGTTAACGATATAAAGTTATAGTGTAGTAAGTGTGTATTCCTTTTCTTACGCGTATATTTTATTGTTTGGCAAACACTTGCTTTCTTTTGCCTCTGTCACTGGCGCTTATTATTAATGAAACATCCTTTATACTTATCATCTGCTTAATTAAGTATAATTATGTGCATCAGATATATCCGTACGTTAAAATCTTTGTATTGCGCCATTGTTGCTTTAGATTATATTCAGAAATTTTATCACTTTTCAGGTCCCAATGAAATGAAGAAAATTTGCTTTCGTCATTTACTTTTGTATTTACTCAGGAACTAAAAATTATCCATGAAACAACAGCAGCAAAAAGGTATCCTAATACCTTTATCTATTGCATTTTGCTTCAAGTTACTGTTTTCGATTTTACTGTTACAATAAACAAATTGTTGGAATAGCAGCAACAGCGACACTAGTAGTAAATCGGAAAGAACAAAAGAAAGGTAAGTGAAAGGTGAAGAACGATGGATCGTGCCAAAAAACGTCTAGCATCAGCACTAGATGGCTTCAGGAATCAGCATAAATCGGAAATGGACCTTGATGAAAGGATCACTACAGAGGATACTTGCCTAACAAGAGTAAGTGATTAATATTAAATTTTCCTTTGCTTATTTATTCAAGTTTCTCCCGCCACGACAAATTTTAGTGTGGACACACTACTCCCAAAATTTATTAGGTGGCAAGCTGGTGAAGAACCATTCTACTGTACAGTCATTCATTGGCAGTTTTCTATAAAATTGTTTTAAATGAAATTTTTTGTGAATATCCTGGTAGTGTGATGATCCAAAAAAATGGAACTAGCACAATTACAATACAACTGATTTATTTTTGAAATTATAGAGGTAAAAGGGCTTTTCGAGGCAAAGACTTTTTTTGCTTGAAATTATGAGGCATCGAATTTTCAAAAGTGCAGATGAACTATACTTTGCTGGTCAAGAGAAATGAAAATTAGTCGTTGAGGCATTTCTAGGTAGATCCTCAAGCTTCTTAATCATCAGATTCGTATTTAATAGATTTGAAAATCCCTAAGGTATTTGTTGATTAAAATTTGTTTGAATTATTGAGAAAATTTCCTTTCGGATATTTCCAGATAGTGAGGCATGGATTTCCAGACGATCCACGTTGTATGGCCTATGATACCATTCAACGATTGCTAGCCATAGGCACGGGACATGGAGTGATCAGAGTCATCGGGGATGTCGGTGTGGATTACTGCTTGAAACATGAATCAGATGCTGCTGTACTTCATATACAATTCCTGGTGAATGAAGTACGTACTTTGTTCTTCTTTGTTGCCCCTGTATATCTTTGATATTCAAAAGTTAATTCATTATGAGTTTTTTGTACAGCCCTGGAAGTTGTTTTTAAATTAAAATTTCTTGCTCTTTTGACAGAAATGGATGATAGATTCCCTTAATTCTTACTTTTTCTGATCTTATGATCTCAATATTTGTTGAAAAATTTAACGAACTGGCTTAAGAAGGACATCCCTAGTGATCATAAGAATTCTGTTAAAAACTGATATAATTTGAGATACTCATTTTACATTTTCCTGAGTCATCGTAAAAAATGTCGGCAAGTTGTTTTTTTTTTTTGTTTTCGACCGCCTCGAAATTTTAAAACTTAATACAACTGCATCCAAAGATAATTAAGGTGGCTGCTGTAATTAGAAAAAGCTATATGAGAAAAGGATTGGAAGTGGAATGCAACTGTTTCTTTTGTTCAATGAGCGTATTCATTTAAAGTAAAATCAAAGTTTTCCACATTTGCACTTGTTGTTCTGTCATATAAGTTTCATTAAGTGTTAGTATTTACAGAATTTATAGTTGATCGAACTGTAATTTTTAGTTAACTTTAATAAAACAAAGTGAAGTGTGAAGTGGCACGTAATTATGCATAACCAAGTATAATATGAAGCAAAGAATGGGAAATGAAGGTGAACGAAATAAGGATAAGACTAGTTAATATTTTCAGGGAGCCCTGGTTACAGCATGTCGTGATGACTTGATACATCTGTGGAATTTTCGGCAGAAGGTAAGGAACAAATTTTATTGGTTTCATTGAGTTCTGATTATTTCACTTTCGTGAAGTTTTTTGAAATATAAAAAGATGAAAAATTTCTTGCCATCTAGTAAATTAAGGGATTTAAAACAAATTTTAACACATTTAAGAAAATAGGTACTTAGATTTTCACATAGTATATAATCTTATTGGTAATACTGCTCAGGTGCCAGAAGTGTTGCACAGTATACAGCTGACGAAAGAGCAAGTTACCTGTATTAATCATCCTTTCCAAAACAAATGGCTTTATTTGGGGACCGAACGTGGCAATGTGTATTTCGTTAATATAGCAACATTTACCTTATCCAATTACGTCATCAACTGGAACAAAGCTATTGATTTGTAAATTTCTTTTACGCTACTTTTTTCTTAATTTTTTTAATTTCAACAGTAAAATTCTTCAGTATTCAGTAGTATTTTTCCAGTGCTTCTTCACTCAGTCTGTTATAATCCATATATTTTTTAAAAATCCTATTCATTGTTTAAGTGATTGAAATTTTCTGGTACAGTGCAAACCATACTGATTGAACGGCTACCGATTAAAATGAATTTTATTAATGCGAACTTTAATTTATTATTGGTTCCGATTGTTGAATTATTTTCCTTACAAGAGAATTAATGTTTTTTGTTGTCGTATGGGTTTTTGCAATCAGTAAGGTACTATTATGTAATGTTTCTGAATCCATCGTTCTCTGACCAACTGCTTCTATTAAATCTCTATTTAATTTCTGAATTTCTTCATGTACATGCTCTAGTCGTTGCTCTTTCATCTATACATCTTTGTTTTTTGATAAGAAATGTGCAATAAAAAAAACAACCCTCATATTTTTTTGCAGAAAATAATTTTGTCTTATTATTCGACTCTCTGATTGATTAGTTAGTTCTTATTGCATTAATTTACCATTCAAATTCCTACTTGCAGTTCATAGTGTGTTGTTCAATTAATTTTATTTTCAGATGACATGAGAGAAAAAATGTAGTTTTTTTTTAATAACTCATGTACAAATTATGAGCAAGATGCTCCACATTGATTGCAAGTTTTTGCTTTCATCTTAACTTTTCGATTCTATATATTTCAGGGCTGTTCGTACGCATCCTGGTAGTGTAAAGGCTATTTCTACATGCCCTACGGAGATTTCCAAACTACTGCTTCTTTACGAAAAAGGAAGCATTGTATTATGGAATCTTCAAACAAAAGAAGCAAGTGTTTGTTTTAGAATCAGTTTTCGTTAATGAAGATGAAGAATTGAACTGTTTGCGATACATCTGTTTCAGGCAGACAGGTTTATATCAGACCACTCGGCTCGTTGCTTTGCTTGGCATCATGATGGTCGACAGTTTATGAGTGGTACAGCAGATGGTTGTTTGCTAATTTGGAATATCCGAAAGCCAGGAGAGTACACCCAAAAATTACAACCTCATGGGCAAAAGTGTAGACCTATTACTCAGGTTCTTTTTTTTATGATTTTCTTTAGAACTAAGAAAACACTGATTCATGATTTATTTTCTGAGCTGTAAAAAGCTATGTGGTACGCCATTTTCCTTTTCAATTCTAAGTATCTAGACTTATTGAGGAATTTCAGGTTGATTGGAGGCATTCAGCAGATGGAGAACAATTAATTATTTTCACTGGAGGTCAGTGTTTTATAGAGAATACTTTATTTCGATTCCTTTTTAATAAAGCTGAACTAGAACTTTTGCAGATTCTAACCATTAATTTTATCAACTCCAGGGATGTCGCAAGAAAATGGTGTATTGCCCGCGTTAACCATAATGAAGGCATCAAAATCGGTTACAGTTTTGGAATTAGATCATCCGTTGATAACCTTTGTATCTCTGAACGGCTCATCTTATAGCAATGCATTGCAGCAACCGTCTAGTGTCGCAGTGCTTATGAAACATGACTTGCTTATTGTCGATCTTACTACTCCAGGGTGATCTCATTTATTTTTGTATCTTTGTACGCTAATTTAGGTATTCTTCGCATCATAAGATTTCAGACCAGTTTTAGATTTTCTGATAAGATAAATGGCTGCACGAGATAGTAAAAGAACTCAGAACCACTTCAGTTTTACAAGCAGAGTTTTCCAGTAGTTGAGGTTTCTTTTCAACAAGATTTGAAGTTTTTAAGTTTTCATTTCGGTCAGAAAGAATGTAAATATTATGAATTTTAAATTTGACTGCTCTTCTCAACAATTAAGCAGTTTTAGGTATCCATGTCATGAAAATGTTAATCCCATGGATATTCATGAATCGCCGGTGCGATGTATATGTTATTTTTCCAACTGTCCTCTTGATTTACTTGGTGCTCTGGCACTTGTTGGTTCGAAGCAACGACGTCAAGGATTTAGTGATAAGGTTTATTTATTTCTTTTTTAAGCTTATTCTAGTCCTGACATTTTTTTTTTACTTAAAGCTTTGGAAAGCTCAGTTTATTTGTGGAATTTGATGTACAGGCATGGCCAATCACAGGCGGAAGCGGGCGAGATTGTGCAATGGGTCATCAAGAACTATTAGTTACTGGGTAAAAATTTCTTTTTTTAGGTATTAGAATTCATAGTAATTTTAGTGTAGCTTCCCCGAAAGAATGTTCCTTTGACAAACGGAGAAAAATGAAATTCTGTGCTTTCAAGTAACAGTTCAAATTCCTATTACATAAATATAACTTATTTAAAATTTCATTTATTGTAGCCATGAAGATGGATCGATAAAATTCTGGCAAGCCTCAGGTGAACATTTGCAAATTCTATACAAATTAAAAAGTGGACGACATTTCGAGCGAAACGATAGATTGGAGTATCATGGAACATTAAATGCCGTTGCAATGATCGAGTTATGTTTGGATTCCCGACTGCTGCTGGTCGCAAGCGAAAGTGGACAATTGACTTTATTTCGTTTTGTGAAAACCGAAAATGCTCATGAGATTACTGTATGTCAAGAATTTTCAAATTTCAAACACACATCAAATTATGGAAATATCTTCAAACTCCTTTTATTTGTTGGTATTTGTCTGAAGTTTCATTTTATTTTCGGTCTTGCAAAAAATCTAAATAAAGATCTTAAAGTACATCGAGCTCCTATAATTCTTTTTACATATTTGTGAAGCATATTTCCACACTGCTTCAGGTAATTAATATTCCACTTACGTTTCCTTCATTAACGAGTAGCATGGAGTCAACAAAGGCATCTTCTCCAAAGAGAGAGTTGAAAAGGCAAGGAACAGCTGTCTCGGTGGAATCAAATAGTAGCGATACCAGTGAGGGTAGTACCCATGATGGTTATTTTCCGTTGAAAGTGCGAGGTGGAGTAGTGAGAAGATTTGCAGGGTATCAGGTAAGTTAGGGTGTATAACTTCAGTATTTTGATAAATCTTCATTCTTTTTTCTAATTTCCAGTTTGTTTTTCAAATTCTTCTAAATTTAAAGCCCGATTTGGTATGCTTGATTCCATGGAGGAATACATCTCAACCGGAAACGGTTACAGCGATGGCTCTTAATTCAGCTTATGGTATCATTGCTCTCGGTTTGGACTTTTATTTCCGTTCCTCATTACATATAAAATTCCTTACATAACAGATCAGCGGGCTTTTTAAATTTCGTAGTAAATTCTTTTTTTATTTCATTAGATTGAGATTTCGATTAGAAGTGATTATTTATTTTTATGGAATCATATTGTAAAGTACTTCAGTACATTTGACATTTGACGATGTATATAGAGCATATTTCATAACTGAAGAATTATTGGGCTGGGCAATCTCGTAAATATAGTGGATTTTGAAATACAGTTAAGAATTAGACCGTTCCTTTTTGCTTCATAGAACGTTGCATAATGCTTTATTCCAGATTTCCTTATTCCAAAGTTATTAAAACAACTTCATTTATGAACTTGAATTACCTTCAGGTACATCAGCAGGTTTAACTCTGATTGATTTGGTACAGTACACAATAATATGTTCTTGGTCAACGGTTAATCTTTGTTCTAAGCAGCGTTCACCACCAGTGCTGCTTAGTCAAAACAGCAACACAAGCCAACATGACGTTTGTCTCTTAAAACTTTTTCAAATTAAGATCCAAATTTAGAATCACTTTTATAGATTTATAGGAGGAAGAGCATGAAGTTTTTATCAGTTATAGTAATTATCTTACGTCGATGTCAATTAAATAGCAATAGAACTCGTTAATTTAGGGTAACTTATTAACAGTTCGAGCATCGGAAGTACTTTTAATCCAAATAACTTTTTTTTGTATTAAGGAAAAGAGAAGATAGTGAGAATTGTGGGCTCAAGAAATGGATAGTTACTTCTTCCAATTTGCCTTCTCCCTTTTTGCCTCTGTACTGGTTTACTGAATGCTAAATGGTCGTTTGCTGCCTGTAGTATGCTTGTGTTTGCTTATTGTTGCTCTTTCGTTTTCTCTTTATGTTTCACGGTATCCTGAAAAAATAGGCTCTACTTTATTAACTTGATTTCATTGCACTTTTTAGTTTTCTCCTGTTAGTTAAGTGGACAGGTCCATGTATCAAAAACATTCTTGAGAATGGGCGAAGATGAAAGACAAGTAACCTTAACAAGCTAAACATTACTAATATCACGAAGTTAATTAATAGTGAGTGCCACAAGTATTGGCAAATTATTTTCAAAGTGGTCAGTACCAGATTGACTAGTTCAGGCATTGATAAGTAGTAGTTGGAGTTGTTTAACTGTGATCCAATGGATTGTAAACTTTACCAGTATATTCGTATTTTTTTAATGATTTATCTGAGTAAAGTTAGACATATGAATATCATTTAGAAATATTAAACTTTATCGGTTTTTAGGAATCCATGCTCAGGATACATTTGTCTGTTGTTTGGAGTTTCTGTCTGCATGCAGTTTTTCGTTATACTTGATCTCGTTTTTTCAGCCATCCGTCGTACCATTGCCGCTGCAGAAAGTCTTCACAACGAGTATACCCGTACAATTACCTTTGCAGATGGATGCTGTACATTTGGAGGACATTTCAGGCATTTGTCGTTCTATGCCTGAGGTAGATGAAACTACATCACCATCGCAGTCAGGATATTCCAATAAATGGTCTAATCATCGGAAGCTTTTCAAAAATATGACACTGGGTAAAGGATTTCTTACTCGGACAGTAGATGTGAACGACAAAATGAAAGTAAAGAAAACTCTGACGCCAGAAGATACGGAGACTTTAGCAAGTCTACATTCCTGGCCACGTGGTCTCGACTGTGGAAAGCATTTATCAATGAAAGCAAAAACTGGAGATGAAGTAGAAAATGCATCTAGTAGAAGCAGTGAGGTCTCAAAATCAGGAGAATCGGGAAGCGTTCGGAGGGCTGATATAAACTGTTTGATCAACAAGCTTGGTGTCAGGAAAAAAACGCTGGTTCGATCATTAACTGTAAATGTGGCAACAGCCTGTGAGGAACGATCTGAAGCAATATCAGGGTCAAAAATAACTTTAGGTAAGACAGTCAGCATGCCTATCCTATTTTCCGCTTTTTGTTAATGCTTCTAACATGTAATAAGTAAACCAAAGCTCGCATAGGAAGGATTTTTTAACTTAAATTTTCAAATAAAGCATACTGTTGGATTCAGAATCGTTCATTTTGAGGCTTGCATTTTTGTTACACGCTAAAACTTCTGGCACTCGTTTTCAAAGTTTTGGCTTAACAGGACAAAGAAAAATCGAATTATGTGTGGATTCCTTTACAGTGCACATAAGAAAGAGGACGATCAAGAGGGGTCATGGTTTCTGTGCTGTGTGATTTACAAGACTATTTTTTGCTTGAATTAAATAAGTTATAACTTGAGAATGATCAAGAGTAACAGGACATTTCCAAACAAGAGTAGAATTCTGGCTGACGTCACTGTTATGCTTATGTGCTACTTTGATTCATCATGTTCGTCGATTTGTCTCTTTACTGATGTTTTATTTGGACTATTTCTTGCTTTTTCGTCTCACTGCCGTTTAATAATATTTTACTGCTTTGTGTGTTAGCAGCTAATAGTTAACTTATGACGATAATAAAGGTGGGGATAAAGCATATCCGGTTGTTGCTTTTATTTAATATTTTTGCATTAGCTGTTGAAAAGGATCTCTTTTTCAAACTAAATTTTATTAAACTTTTGCGGAAGTTTCGTTTCAAATTTTAAAATTGGTTGTAATGGCGACTTCAGTATGGAGTGGATACAAGGCGTAATATGGATTCACCACCAGTTGTGCTCATTAACAAACCGATATTACGCGGTAATGAAAACTCACGTCTGCGCCCGGATAGGCGACCGCAGCTGTTAAAGTCGCAGTCTATTGTTGATTCAGGCTGTGAAATTAATGGTACTTATTTTGTTTTCTGATATTCCTCCCATTTTGTGCATTTCTTGAATTTTTCAAAATTAATGAGAATCAAGGTCAAAGGACCACGTGTTTATTTGACAGTTTTTTTGCTGCTAGGGATATGCTCCGTAAAGGTTATATGACAATGATTTTTTATCAGTTTTCGTGTAGAAACATCTATGACATATTCTTTTGTACGCTTCTATAATAAAAAAAAAAAACTTGCTTATTTGGATTAATCAGATTGAATCAAATTCTGGATCAAAAAATGCACAAGAAAATAATATTCTCTATATGCAGTAAAAACAAAAGAATACTTGATGTTGTTGGAAGAAATTACGATCTTTCCATTTTTGAATTTAGTAATTTATTAGTTTAGATCGCTTTTATTCTACAGTAATATATTGACAATATATTTTGATGAATTGACTTGGATAGATTGATGTCATCCAATTTATTTCTCTGCATTTTGAAGCGAAGCCAAAATTGGTTATGCGTGAGATTTCCTCGAAAACTTTAATTCTACATAAATTGATGGATATCAGTAAAATTTGCAGCTAGTTTTACCACACCATTTTACGCAGCTGCTTACACTGTTATAAATTTCCTGTAACGAGAGGTGAACTGTCCTGAGAATCTTAATTCCCTTCTGAAATTCTGGCTCCTATTTCTTAAAAATTTCAAATCTGCTTTTAAATGAATGTTCCTGGGTAGTGATAATTGATTTGATATGGATTCTAAGAAAAAACTTGTGCTTTTAAATATATTATCGTGGTTTGATGACAAAAAAAATTTTGAACTAAGTGATAGTAATTTACAGGGAATTGCTTATTTTGGATTGGTTTTGAAAAGTTATATGTTTCCCTTTTTATAGTGTTTGATATCAGTTTATTTTCTTCTCCGTGAAATTAACTTTAAAATCCATATTTTCTTTTTTCTTAAATGACCATTAAACTGAAAATGTGGTGTGAAAAAGTTATTACATGAAGTAATCGAAATGGTTGCAGGTAGAAGGTGTTTTTGTCCTTACTAATTGTTTTATGCTATTCTTTATTGGCAAAAAGAATGTTTTATGAGATTGATCTTTTTACTTCCTTTTCAAATCTTGGAAGAAATCTGAGATTTTTAAGAGTAAGGGGGAAGAATTGTCTATACTGTTTCAACATTGGGAAGGTGAAGAAGGGTTTTTTCAAACTGTAAGTAATTATCAACAATTTTATTTTATTTTTCTCTGCTACTCGATCTCTTTCTCCTTGTTTGTTCCTGATCTTTTCAATATTTGGAAAATTTTCAAGGCTTTTAAGAAATTTGGAAAATCCATATGTATGGATTTTTTCACGGCAAATAATTTTGTTTTATACTTGTTTTCACTGTAGTTTTGCAGGTGGAATCTTTGATCCTTTGGTCTCTTAATGCATAGTAAGGTCTCTTTAATATTGGGTTTAAAATTTGAATTTTTTTCAAGTACAGTGATATTTAAAAAAAAGAAAAAAAAGTGGGATTTTTAGATTCTTCTGCAACAAAGACGAATTCAACAGATGAAAGCCCATCAAGTACGAACAAGGTAGCCGTTTCGGAAAGTGTGACATCTTTAACCTTTATCCAATCATATGTCAAAAAGAAAGGTTAATCTCTTGGTTGTCTATATGTGATTAGGACTACTACATTCCTTAATTCATTGGAATAATTTGTAATTACTGAATTTATTTTCGACAAATCAGTCTTTTTTTCTCAGAAGTTTGGTACTTTTAAGTTCATGTTCTAAATGGAGTAAACGCATTGGGAAGAACCTCTATGAGCTAAAGAATCTCCATTTTTTGAAACTTTTAACTTTCGAAAAATTTTAATAACCTTTTAAATTTCTGAAATTTCAGATCCTCGCTCACATTTCTGCCTTTGGGTTGGCACTTCTGCGAACACGTGTGTTGTCTATAATTTGCTGCTTCCAGCAGATCGTCTAAGTTCAACAGTTTCCGTGGCTTATAGTGGTTAGCTTTTTTTTCAAATATGAAGTTTTATTTTTTTAAATTATCCAATTTATTCCAATGACATCAATTACATTTTGAAGTCTTGAGAGCCTGATTCAAATTTTTTTTATATTAGTCCAGTTGTGGTTGCCACTGCATCATCCTAACATTATTTTAGCATTATGCGTTTGAAGTAATCAAAAAATATCGGGAATTAATTGAATCAGTCTTCTAAATGATTTTCCAGGTGCATCAGTTCAGACACGAGGGCGTATGCTATACACAACGCTAATGGATCGAAATTTTTGCTTGTTAGAAGGTGCTACAGAAAATTATCATGACAAAGTAAGTGTGATATTGGAAAGATTTGTAGTCAGGTGAACAATGCACAATTTCCAAGCTGCAAATATATTTTTCATGAGAAACTAACTTTCCGAAGGGAACTTGTGACAGAAATTTTTGTTTTCTATTTTATTATTTTTGCATTATTCGCGAACACTTTTTTGAGGAGGAATGACGGATAAATTGTTTCGTATATTATGGGCTCAGAGCTGAAGTTATAAGCTTGCGTTATTATTGATATGGATAAATTCGACTGCTGTTTTTTTCGTTTCAGGAGGGAGACCGGAAATATGCAGTGGAGAGCAGTTTCCCTAATAAAGTTCTGACAAAACTGAGCCTTTCACCAACTTGTTCAAATACCACAGAACTTTCTCGAGAGGATGACTTTTTGCAGGTCGCATAGTTTATTATAGGGATTCAAGATTTTCATTTGGTAGTACTAGTTAAATATTAAATTTATAGTCACTGCCTCTCTTTCATATAAAATGAAATGAAATAAACTTCACAAAGTTGAAGATTCAAGCGGTATTCTTATTTTTTATTCGTAAAGTCAAGGTAATGATTTTCGAAACCCTTCATTTATTTTAATCTTTAGTACTCATTTCAGTTCGCTGTTTTGGTTTCTGAAGATGAAGTACATACTATTGGATTGCCAAATTTCAATTCTTTGTTTTCACATCGTTCAGAAATTCCATTTGTTAAGGTTAATTTTGGGTGTATTTGAAAATGCTGGAGTCCCCAAATTATTTCCTCACGAAATCCTTAGAATTATTATTTCATTGAGGGATTGTAAACGGCTGGTTAGTGTCAACGCATAACAGAAATATTCCCGGAAGATTTTTGCAAGACGAAACGGTACAGCTGCTTGTTAGTCAGGTGAGGTCAAGCCATCCGACAGCCTAATAAATCTAGAGAATACTTGAATAGAGTGGTCCAAGAACTGGGATGTGGAAGTTTTTCTAATCCCCTGTGGAGAAGTTCCGGACGGTAAATCAACTTTATATAACATCTAATCACCGAGTACGCACTTGTGAAAAATGTTTCACCAGACTTTACAGTCATATTTCAGGCACGCGCAACACACGTCCGTGGCTATCCCGTGCTAATGCTATTAAATGGTGCTGGGCAAATTGTTATATTGAGCCTTCCCAGTTTAAGGCTTCTCCTTTGCTCAAATCTCTTCCGACATTCCATTGATTATGATGACCCGTAATTTTTCTAGCGCTATTGTTTATCACAAAATTAGCAATTTTCATGTTATATTTCAATGGGTTTAGTGGGCCAGAGAAAGGTTGTCGGAGGGATGTTCGAGTCGTTTGAATTTGCTGCTTCTTTGAAAAATAATGAATTAAAGAATAGGAAAAGAAAAGTACAGAAAAGAATTTGATTCTAATTTTTTCCACGAAATGATTTAGAACTATGCAAATTTTGCTCGGCGACCCATAAATTGCGTTATAAATAAGTGAAAAGAAGTAAGAAATTATTTTAGAATGTTTTCGCAATTATGGTCATGTTTTAGCATGTGTCTGAAGATATCTTTTACGGAACATGGCTTGGGTATGTATACAATAACGCCATCAGAGGTAAGCCAACTGTTCAGCTGTTTAATGAAGGAGGGATGGATGAAGTTAAAGAGTCAAAGGTAACTCAAAATGCACATCTATGACCATATATATGCACAACATCGAATAAAACGTCGAAAAGTTGATTGGCCATAGTAATCATAATTACGTGGTCGCTCATGATTATTAATGCAAAATTTTTGACTAATTCAGGATACATTGCAGATGCGTTTTGTCGCTGATTTTTTTGCATTTTTTTAAGGTCTGAGCTTTTCTAATCAAATTATTTTCGCATAAAGGATGTGGACTATTCGTTTCTGAAATTTTTAGATCCAGAAATTTACTGTCTGCTCGGAATTGGCTAGCCAAGTGCAAGAATCAATCGGCGAGTTATTCGTGCCTCTTGATATGCCTGAGCCGCCAAAAAGTTCATTTTTGAAAGGAGTGTCAACCTTATTTGCCAGTCAGAAAGAAAGCTTTGATTTAGATACAGTATGTAAGTCCCAGTTTTTTGCTGCTTCTTTTCTCAGTTCTCATTTCCATACTGCATAGTTTTCTTGGCAGGTTCATTCGGAATCTGTAAGTTTCAAAAGATTTCAGTTGTTGACAAAAACCCTAACTCAGTGCCCGGCAGCAGTATGCGTTGCATTGCGAAAACGATACATGGTCCATCATCAAGCTTAGAACAAACTACAGCACGAGGAGTATCAGCAGGACAAGCAGCAAATATGGCTTTACAAGTAAATATTTTGATATCATAATTTCACCAAAATCACTTCATAACTTTTTAGAAAGTGTCTTTTTTTTCATCTTATGTAATGATTTTAACTGATTATTTTATAGTGTATGCTTTTTAGCATCTGTTAGAAACTTCTAAACTTACAAACTTCCACGGCATCATCAAGATTTTTTCTCTTTTTCCTCTAATTTAAGTCAAGCACCTTTCACGAGACATGGTAGACTGAAGATTATGGCAATTAACAGTGAGATGTAGATTGTAAACTGTTTGTTGTTAAAGCCAAAAAGATTTCTTTATTAACTGGCTGGTACACAGCCTATCCTATGTGTAAAGTAAACGGAGTTTTGGGTGCTTTGTCTCCATCCATTGTATGGACTCTGTTATTGGTGGACTCTTCACGTTAAATTGTTTAAAGTAGTTGATAACAATCTCTGGAATTTTTAGGCGTTGTATGAGCGTGGCGAGAAACTGAATGCAACGGCTGAGGCAACAGAACGACTTAAGGAAAATGCAGTGACTCTTTCGCAGCGAACCGGAAAACTGGTAGAAAAATACGAAAAGAAAAAGTGGTACAATTTCTAAACACCTTTAAGCTGCAGCATCGTGAAGTTCAACTGAACTATTGAACTAATTACTGTTTCCTAACTAGTCATTTCTTAGTATTTTGTATTATTTCATTGGAAACGATTTCATTTCTTTATGGGACATATTTCTTTTCATGTATTTCTGTTCTCACTTTGATATTTTTCGATTTCCAGTACAGGGTTTTCTCTTTCTTAGTCATAACCAGATTTTCTTCTTTTACATGACAGATTAAATCTATTTGGTTCATTTATTGCTTTCATTACCATCGATTTTTTATTGTCAAAATCTGGAAAATGATCTTTTGAAACTTTGGGAATTTTCCCAGGATTTGTTCTTCGATACTGCCGCGGTTTAGCTTATAACTTTTCACTCTGAGTCTTCCTTTCACATAATCTTGGCAAGTTATAAGGCCTGTTTAGTTAGTGATCCACAAATATTTTCTTGCAGTCATCCGAGTATCTAATTTTGATCCATCTTTATGACATTGAAATTCCGTGCAAACTATCTGTTAATAATTTAATTTTATTTTACCATTCCTGTTTGTTTTAATCAACAGTTATCGTTAACGTGTACATGCTTCATGTACGTGTACTGTCAGCAGTTTTCATTTTCTTTTTGCTTAGTAGTGCATACTTTGCAGTCTTCGATAATAGTTAGAATCATATCATGTATTTACTTTATCTCAGATGCAAGCTTTGAATGACGTTGTGTTTTGGCATTAATAGAAAAAATCTCAGTTGAATCGAAGGAGAAATTTGTAGAGGAAAATTTCATTTTTCCACTTTGAGTCATCCAATCCAAAAATCTAGTTTCAAAAGTAGGATGGAGGTTCTTTGTTTGCCGCGGGATTTCTGTTTTTTTGGTAATCAATCCAAGTAGGTTTAATGTAATGATCTTAATTTAAACAGATTTAATTGGCCATAGCTTAGAGTAGAATTTATTGCTAAGTGAAATAGTCGCTGAAAAAATTTCGAATTGAAAATTAATTTCGAATCGGAGAAATAGAGGTTCGGAATTTACCAGGATTTATGGATGTGCAATAGAGATCACAATCAAAATGAAGGTGAGGTGAGACAGAACTGAATGGATGATGGAAATAAACTGGAGTAAATTAAGATGCCCATTTCATATCAGTGAATTCCATCTTTGACCGAAATGTAATCTTACTAGTTTGTTACTCAACAGTCAAGAAGTTTTATTATTTGGAAATAGTCATTTCAAAATCTGTTTGTTAGATCATTGTAAATTATAATTACTGTGGTTGTGTTTGATTGTATATTCTATGTTTTCCATTTTTTTTTTCAGAGCTACAAAATTTCTATGAATAATTTACATATGTGTTTTTCTGAACGAATCTGAATAAATAAGCTATTTTCAAGTAATTACTATTTTTAGGATATAATTATCATAGATGGAGTATCATCAGTTATATTTTCAACCCCTTACTTTTTACTATCAATCCATCATGTGTACTTAACCCAGTCCAACTTCCCACTTCCTAATCCTAGTACTTCCGTGGTTTGGACTGTAATCTACTCCCTGTCAGAATATAACGCGGCACATGGGACGGCATGCTTCATCTTCACGTCTACATGCATGCTATTTTTTGCTGGTTGCTTCGGTTCAAAAAATAGGATTGGGCTGAGGTGAAGAAATAAAATAAGGTTTATAAAGAGTGGTTTGGTATGCGTATGCGTCCTCTTTTTAATGCCAAATTTGATCCGAAGTGGAATATGTAAAATGCATGATTCGGTTGATGTCGACAATCTTCCTTATGTAATTTAAGGCAGTATAGCAAAAATATAATCAGCGTTCCATTTGATGGTTTTCGTACCTTCTAAAGAGTTTATTATGCGTAATTTCAAACATGTGCCAATTTAACTTCATGTGCCTCATGACTTATAAATAATCTTTGATTTCTTTAGTGAAAGTATGGGATGTACGCGACATCATTTAACATAAATATTTTTTTGTTAAAGCATACTGATTTGAAACAAGGAGACAAGATTTCAAAGTATGGGAAGATATTCAAAACACTCATTGTTAGGCAATTTGGTGGACTGTTCGAAGAGCACTTGTGAGGGGGACTTCGATTTTGTCATAGAGAGGCTGAGTGGTGTAGCACAGTTCATTGCGAAGTCAAAGTAGCGCAAGGCAATTACAGTTTGGTTTTTAGTTAGGATTGGAGGAGTTGGAAATGTTTAGGTGGTGCTTAGGTATTTTCTTTCTTTTATGCATCCCTTTTAGTTCGGTTATGTGTGTGACTTTTGTATATGGAATTCCGTGGGAAACGAAACTTGGGATATTCAGTTGTATAGAAAATTTGATTAAACATGGTTGTTGTTGAGTATACTGAAGAGGGTCCTTTTTTGTAGGACAACTTCCAATATCATGGATAACATGATAGTTTTAACAGATTCTTATTAGATTTCATTTTGCTGATAATCGTTCTATTACTTAATTTCTCTAAGGTGAATCGAGGATGGTATACAAACGTATGGTTGAAATTGGTCGCGTAGTCTTTGTTGCCAAGGGTGATGGTGATGGGAAATTGGCAGCTGTTGTCGACGTTGTTGATTCAAACAGAGTTAGTCACTTTTTTTTAGAGCAAGTTTTTGTATTTAGCTATCTGCATCTATGTCGTGGATCCGGGATTTGCACTTTTCAAGCTATTGATGATGCCCTTATTGGCTTCACGTGGCACGTGTTTATTCTTACTCACTGATAATTCTGTTTTTATGTATTTGTTAAATGTTTTTTCATTTACTTGATATATTTAAACTGCTTCCCAAGCTTTTTTTCAAGCCACAGATTTCATAAGTTTAGATAACGGAAAAAATGAGTGCTCTGTAAATATTTGCTTTCCAGGCCTTGATTGACGGTCCGTCGACAGGAGTGAGACGTTCCGTTCGTAATTTCAAAGATCTTCATTTAACGAAATTTCGTATACCGTTAAGACATGGGATGCGCACCAAAAATGTTAAGAAGGCATTTGATGAGGCGAAAATCAATGAAAAATGGGTGGAAACTTTGTGGGCACAGAAGCTTGCTAAGAAAGAAATTGTGAGTATTATTTATACTTATACTTGCAACTTCTGGTAATGATTGGTTTCATTCGTAACATGGAGAAATTGAACGTTACTCCACCCAGCCTTTTTTTTTTTTTTGACTCCTAGTATTCACTCTTTGTAGTGGTGTCGCTCTGACTTTTCCCCCAAGTAAATGTAGCGCCTGCTATCACTATATGTATTTGAACGTGAGATTTCCATCGTATCATACGCTGTAAATGGAATTATTTGAGATAATGTCAGATATTTTCCCCTGAATATATAGTGATGTGATTTGCAATCTAAATGAGTGATTCGCTATGCACAGGAACGAAGGAATCCGTGAAAAAATCCAAATAAGTTATTTAAAATCTGAGAAGAATTTTCCCATTTATTGTAGTTCTCTTTAACACGTCGATAAATTTAGATTTTCTCTGCAATGGGTAAAGGCGAGATTTAATTTGTTGTTTTATTTGCTTTATTTATTTCGAGTTAAATCAGTTTTAAATATTTTATATTTCTAATCCACGAGTTAAGTTATAATATTATAATGGCTTCGTTTTAGAAAGCAAAGATGACCGATTTTGATCGGTTCAAACTGATGCGTGCCAAGCAGTTGCGAAATAGGTTGGTACGCTTGCAGATGGCCAAACTGCGCAAATTAAGAAGAGCGGAGAACCTGGCGAAAGGAAAATGAAAGATATTTAGCTCTTCATAAGTTGGGTTTTATTTGTTAAGTTTAATGGAAATTATTTCCAATTTCAATAAATGTGTAAAAATCTATTCCCGAAATAGAAAATATTTTCATTAGATGCATTTTCAATTTTGGCCAGGGGTATTGGAAAGAGGTTGATCTTTCAATAGTGAAAGGCCGATTGACAAAGCCTAAGGGATTGCCATTCTACTGTCCTGTCTGAAAGTGTAGTTAGCTGAATATAAATGGGCTGACCAATGTTACGTCGGATTTTCAATACAAGATGGTGCAGTGATTAAGTATGTTGATAGACTCTTTCGAACTACTGAAGACTGGGAATGGTGATATTACCATGAATAATGAACTTTATGCCCATCTGTAAATCGTGGGTTCATCAAATTATCGCGTGACTCGATTATTGGTATTTTTTTAGAACTGTCTGGTTTTAGTAAAATTTGATGGAGAAAACTGACGGCATTCAGTTGCTAACTTCGGAAATAGCGCTGTGATTATGGATATTTTTATGAAGGTCTCTCAGATACATAGGAATTCAGCAGAACTTTACATGTTTTTTATTTTGAACTCGCCAAAATTACACAAGTTTATTTAATATGAAAAATGCATGGAAAAGCAGTAAAGGAATAAATGAAAGTAAAGGAAGGAAATCGAAAATACATCCGGTCAAAAAGCAAATTCTAAAACCGAGAAGCAGAATGATATCTCGACCGTAACATAAACGTTTCAAATTTATCTTTCATTTAAATAAGAGAGCCCTTGGAAAAAATAAGAACTGGCTATGAATGGGATTAGTAAGGAATTGCAGTTAGCAAAATGGAAAATGAAAAACTAAAATTAGGCTTGAAACCCAGCTGTACTGAATACTCTCATCTGCTGTAAATACAGAATTTTTACGGTATACACTGTTTAAAGAGGCAAAGTATGATGTGGGGAACTCGATAAACTCGCAAAAGCACCACAAGTTGGTTAACATTATTTTGACAACAGTTCTTAACAGTAGCAAAAACCGAGACCGACAAGTAAAACAGTAATGGTTTTTAGATCTAACTTTAAATAAGTTCACATAAATATATATCAGAGGTATGAAAAAAATATCTGTCACCGGCTTTTCTGAAAATGCTTTAAGTCTTCCGTAGCGTTTTTCAGCGCCATTTCAAATACAGGCGCATGCAGAAAGAGTGGTGTATTCAAGCTCGGGTCTGTAATCGTTTTTAAATCACAGTTAAGTAAGATATTCAACAATTTCGAGTTAAATAAAAAATTCACTTACCAGTCATATGCAAAACCCAGTTCTTTAGCAAACATTTCATCTTTTCTTCTGATAATCCATCATATTGCAAGCGTCGCAGATAAAACTGCTAGAAATGCAATACAGTTATGAAATCGATAATCGTATTTGTTTGAAATTGAAGAAGGAAAAGTGAATGGAACAGCGTCTGTTACAAAAATTCCGGAAAAATAGTCAAAAACTTTTCCTTACTTGATATAACTGCTGTTCGCCCATCATGTCGATTGCACTATCTTCAAGTTTCAACGACTGATCTAAATACCGCAACATTTCTGCTCGACTATTAAGTCCACGAACACCACCGGTAAATAGGCTAACTTGGTGAAGCCTTGATAAATGATACTGCAAAATGCACAATGAATTTACAAAACTTGCGGAGAAAATAAACTTTTCTTTAAATTTCCACTTTGACTACAAAGCCTATTACCAAATGTCCAAGCGAAAAAGTGTTCATCTTCGGTAGTTCCAGTTTCTTCAGTTCTTCCAACGGTGTTTGCAAATTAACATCCTGTAAAAGCTTTTCCTTATCTACTAATAAATTAAAGTAAAATAAATAAGTAAAGTGGATAATAAGTTAAATACCAAGAAAATGAATAAATAAATAAAGCAAACGAACAGAAGTAAATAAATAAATATGAATGAGTAAATATAAATAGATAAATATAAATAAACAAATATAAGTAAATGAATACAGGGAAAAATTTACGTATAAATAAATACAAATCAATATATATAAATATATAAGAAATAAATATAAACGAATAAATATGAATAGATAAATATACATAAATAAATACAAATAAGTAAATGTAAATAAACAAACACAAAAAATATAATAAATAAATGAAATAAGTAAATAAAATAAATAAAAAGTGACACTGCTGAAGAGTCAACATGGAATATGAAATGAAACAGAAATTTAATGCAACTTTTGAAGAGAACAAAGCCCAAATGCCGAAAATTTGAGGGAAGAAACTACAAGAGTTTTGCAAAAACGAAATTAAAGGAAACTTCAATCAAAGTTAAATTTAAACTAAAGCTTATGGAAATGAAGCGGAAAATTCAAATCTATTTAACTTTTATAATTTATAGATATATTAAATCACTCTGTAAATCGAAGGTACTAAGAGGTAGAAAATGTGCAAGTTACCATCATACGATGTTATACTTAGTGGAAATGATGGAAACTCAATGAATGATTTGTAATAAGAAAGTCTCGTATTCCAAAAGAAAGATATCCACCATTTATTTTCAAATTATCAGCAATAAAGCACATTCTTATACTTGACAATTTTGCCATGATACCTCTTTTTATTCTTATGTCCCAAAACCAGTGCTAAAAACGAAACTAACAAACCAAATCTTGAAGGTATTTCCGTAATGGATCGAAATGCATTCGTGCCGTGCGCTTTAGACTCGTGGACCAAAATTTTTTTTGCTGGTCGCTCGTCCAAAAATGTCGAGTTAAGACAAGCCGTGGAAAAAGTATCCTTCAAATAAAATCAGTTTTTACGAGATAAACGAACGAACGAAATCAAGGCAAACTTAAAAGAAAATTTATCGAAAGGAACCAAGAAATTCAAATCTGCTTAACTTTTACATTGCATGCATATATTGAGGGAAATAAGAATCAAAAAATGTCCAAGATATCATTGAATCGAAGTGATGAAAACCCGATGATAAAAGCAGTGGAAAATATCTCATCTATCAGAAAATCCAGTTTTTACCAAGATTAAATAAGATTAAATTTAAAAAGTAATCATAAACATGGGATATAAGCAAAGAACTCGATATGAATGCATATGTAAGAACAGTGTAAGGATTAGCAGGTAAAGTACATAAAAAACTAAGCTTACACTGCTAATGCGAAAATGTAAACGGTGAGTGGTAATGGTATAAAGATGACAATAACTGCCAGTTTCAATAAATCTTCTTTAGTCTAAAATAAATAATCAGGGAAGTTTTGAAGCTTCTGAAAGGAATTAAACTGTGAAAACTTTCGAAACTTTCTTATCGCAAGGATTATCATCTGGAAAGATTGAAATTTGAAAAATTAAATTTAGACAGAGTAGCTGTCAAGAAGTAATTGTTAACAAAAGAAGGAGCCTATTTGCACTGGATAATTGTTCAATTATGGGCAGTTTCTTTATGGAACGGTAACAAAAGAGTATCGAAATAATAAAGTTCAGCTTAAAAATTTTAAATTAACAGTGTAAAATTAGATCTATTCCAAACTGTGCATTGTGCTACTAATTGTATAAATCCAGAACTCCGACTACCTGTCGGGATACCCAAGACAACCAAGCATATTGATTAATGCAACAACGAAAAATAACGATAAAGTTCTACCGTTTCCATGCAAACTCAAAATAAGACAAATTCGAAAGAACCAACAGGTTAAAAAGACAAGCAGACACACGCCAACAATAATGCTATCTCCGAATTTAGAAAGAAAAATCAAAAGAAAAAAGCAGCAAACTCACAACATCACGCAGAGACTTTCGCCCACTACTGGTATTTGAAGTAGCACTAACAGTGTGATTATATGCGCTACTTCCGAAGGGCACTAAATTTTTTTGAAACATGAGTTTGGTTTAGATATATATTTAATTACTTATCCATTTTCTAATCCTAATATTAATATTTATATTAGTGAATATTAGGCTAAAAATGTTACAATACACCAACAGAGCTGTAGCACTTTATCAAAACAATGCTTCCAAGCAATTATAGAACAGGTTATATCCAATCTTTCTTAGTTAAATGAAACGCGGAATTCATTTCAGAGTAAAAAGAGCACCGCACATACTATGTTTTTCCTTATAAATTTCATATTTTGAAACAAGCTAAAAATGACAAACCTGAAGAAGAATTTCTAATTCAGATCGCTTAAGATCCGATATCTGTCGTGCCTTAGTCTTTAAATCTTTTTTTAAACGATAATATGTTTTTATGTCTGACCAACACCACCTACATCCTGAAATTAGATCTGGAATATCATCAGGAAATCTGGAACTAGGGTGAAAATAAAAATTTATCCCCAATGATTACCAAATAAAAATTCTAGACATTCAATTTATCGACTATGATATTTGAAACCAAAATAGAGCTCTTTTTTTTAACGAAGTAATACGTGAAGCAGCATTAGAAAGGAAACGCAGTCGTTTAATTTCCCTTCCTTACCTTATCAAACCTTCAACTGTACAGAATCTTTTCAGGAGCACCAGTGATATGCCTATCGTTCCTTATCAAATTAATCCATTAATAATCATACAATTTTGATAAGAGCAACCTATCACATGTAATACATCTATCCTGCCTTTCCTTATAAAATCAAAAATACCATCAAAGAGAAAAGTTCTGGAAACCATACCATTCATTACCATTCTGTGAACAGCATAAACTTTGGGATATCGTCGTAAGAGGAATGATTCGTACTGAGCCATCCATCCTTTCCGTTGATTTTTTGCGGTTGAACTTAAACGTTTACTGGCCAAACTATCAGCTATCAGTCGTACTTGTGTTGTCATTAGTTGTGTTTCCCCTATTTTTAACCGTAAACGAAATAATGCCAGTCTAGAATCAAAAGCTAATCGGTGAATATTGCATACTATCATCATAAAATCGTGCAACCTGAAAATGAATTGTTGTCAAGCAGTCATCAAATTAACAATGTTTAGCAAACCAGGTTGCAAATAGTACTTTTTGTCCTGGATAACATTTTCTATTACACCTACCTTATTATCGTTTTTTAATTATTATTTTGATGTTACACACTTCCGCCTAATTACTTCACTAATCAATTATTAATTAAAGGGAGGTGTAACAGTGAGTGGAAATAGACAGACATAACAATGATAACAATGATAAATTGATTAAAATGGCTCACGAACTACACCTAGTAACGAAAGAGATTCTTTGCTAAACTAGAAGGGAAAGATCAAAGACCACTATGAAGTAAAAAGATTTTGACCCGACAAGCGTTGTGAAGGTATTTTTATCCAAGTAGAACCATGTAGGCACCTTGTCCGGAGTCGTACTATGTGGATGACGTAACCCAAGTGGTCATGCCGTACTATTACGCTACTCACACGTTAGACTTAGTGATGCCTTACACCCTGATGGTAACTTTTGAGTACCTTGACGTTAAGGCCAGCTCAAGAGTACATTGACCTTGATGGTACTTATTTTAAGAGTACTCTGACTCCGATGATAGTTTAGGGTGAAGTGACCTTTACGCTACCTTATGACCCCTAATGAAGTGAATTAATATATTATCTATTTAAAAGCGGAAAAAATTCAACATATTGCATAATTATATTTTGATTCTTAACTGTCTTCTGAAATAGTAGGATAGTATAGTTTAGCAGAGAAAGGGAATTGTACGGAAGAAGCCTCGGGAATGGAGAGAAAGTGGAAATTAAGCTGTGGAGAGCACGGAAAAACGTTTAGTTAGAGAAAAGCGAGAAATAGAGAAAGAATTTACGCTCTAGATATACCATAAATTTAAATTAAAATACGAAGAAATTTTGCTAGTGCAACAATTGAACTTTGCAGAATTTAAATTAAATGGTCGATAATTGGTCATACGGAAATGGAAAACTTATGTAATGTAGAAAATAATCAATAATGAATGCAGACAATATTAATTAGTTTAAATTTATTAAGAATGTTCTTATTGGTTATTAATTGTATAATACTGTAACACATAAGGCAATGATGAATGTACACAATATCGGTTAATCTAAATTAAATAAAGTAAAGCAAAAATGTTATTACTGCAATAATTGGTAGTTAATTGTATAGCTTATAATGCATGTAGGTGATATCGATTACTTAAATTCTCGTGACGATGTTGTTTGTAATAATAATAATATAAACAAGTTACACAATAACTAAGCTATGCAAAAATAAAAAGAAGTAAAAAGCAAATATGCTGATGTTATTTGTTGCGAGTGAAACAAATCTCGGCTATTGATCAAATTCTCAAAGATATGTTTACTTTTCTTTCATTCTTCTTTTCATTATATTTCCTTTCCCAATTATTATTTTTTTTAAACATTTTCACGCAAATTTGCTAATTAACTTATTGTTCATTTCTATGTTAAAATATCTTTTGCATACTTGTTAAATTTTAATTAGTTATATTATATTGATAGATTGGATTATTATTCGTGGATGAATAAATAAGCAAATAAATTAATTAGTTGATTATTAATTGCCAAGTCTTTAAAGTTATTTCTGTTCTTAATTTTTTTTGACGACCATCCTTTTCTTTCATATACATCCCTTGGTAGTCTATTATTAAAAAAAAAAAAAAAAAAGGAGAAGTTTTTCACTCTGTTTGGTTATCACCAACGTCTATTTGATAATTCGAAAATATCATTGGATGTATTCATTTAAATTTATACCAAATTGAAAGTAATGTTATTTTAGCTTTCATTCTGAAATTACTTGAATAATTCTACGTACAAATAAGCATCAATCGAAATTTATAAATTGAAATTTAAACATCGACGAACAGAGCTGTACATTATCCAAACAAAAAGGGAGGAAATAAGCGAGAAAAATTCATTTTTTTAAAAGAATGATAATTTTGCTGAAAATATTGAAATTAATAATCAATTATCCGTAAGAACTTTACACTTAACGAGACGGATGTGGGAAAAGAGTAGGTGAAAAGAAGATGAATAAAGATGGGGTCAGCCTTCGAGGTCATTTTCTCACTCACTGTATCAGTGAACTGCTTTCAAGGTCCAATTTTTTTTTCTTATTTTTTCTTCACCCTTTTTAACAGTTTATGTCAACATACGAACACAGCGTTAACAGACATCAAATTTTACCTATCCGATCATTTATTGATATCTTCTCTTTTAGTCACAAATATTAATTAATGTTCATATTTCTAAAATTTGTGGTGATTATATTTCCTAACTTTGCAATTAATTTTATCTGCTAATTGCAGAAAGTTTGGTGTAATTTGATACTGATTTTATATTATAATGGTTTCGCAGTATGGCATATTGCCGTTATAATTTATCACTGATAACTTTTTTTTGAAACAGGAAAAGGAATATCTGGAAGTAAACAGTGAAATTTAGTTCCACTACCAAAAACTAAATTTCGATTAGCTATTTCAACTAAGTTTTGTTTTCCACTTAGCTTCCCTTCCTGCATTTCATCTCGTTTATATTTTCTCCGTGTAAAAATTAAATGAATTTCCACATTTTATGCATTTAAAATTGCAACATTTTATAATTTTATAATTGAATTTAATTTGTTATAATTTATTATTGTTTTTAGAATTGCTTCGTGCATCATAGTAAATCGCTAATGACAGCATTTTTTCCTCTTTTGGAATTTCTGCAGTTTCAATTTTATCCATACTTTTTGTAAAAAAAATATTTTTTTTGAACTAATTATACAAGGATTTAAAATTATTAGGAATCATGGAGTATTTGAAAGAAGCTATGAATTATTAATTATTTTTCAAATAGTCTTTCAATTCGAATGTTATAATAATGCAAAGATAATGCCATAAACAATTGAAATTCTGTTTAGAATTTATGGGGTTTTTCTTTTTATCCAGAAAAACATTATTGCTTTGAAATATCCAGAATTTGAATAAACTATCAAATTACTGATCCGGTTTCATGTTCGACATTATTCTTCTCCATTTTAATTTAAACTAAATGAATCTCCAACATTCTTTCAAATGATTGAGACAAATTAAAACTCAAAAGAAAAAAACAAGCAAACAAATAAATGCATATTCCAGATGAAAATACCAGCAAAATATTTGTTTTGTTTTATTTTCTTTCTTTATTTCTTTTTTGAATATCGTGTCTCAATTAGAAATAGTTAATTTTAAACAGATAAATAATAATGTCCGCCTTATTGCATCAAACATTACCTACTGGTCATTTGTTTTCTACCGTTAAAATTAGAAAATATGATCAATGGTTACTGATTGTAATATTAGATTTTGACGTAATATTTTATGAATAAAAATTAATGGAATAACACGGCATGATCTTCCTTCCATTTGAACTGAATCTTGCACTCAGTCATTTTAATATCCTACGCCAGCTATATCCTAATATCCAAATCATTTTGTATATACTCGTGCACGTCATTTCAGTCCATTTACTTCATTCTGCCCACAAATTAAAGTGCTACAATATTTTTTATAAGTTTTCTAAATTTTTGTCTTAATTTGAGGTTTAATTAGTTGATGAATTAAATTTCATTCCGCGCCAAAATTTTTCCTCTTTTCCTCTAACATTATTACACAAATATATTATTTCACATATCTACACTTGAGTTAAACTTAATTTGTAAAACTTATCAATCGTTAACATACCGTTAAATTTATATGTTTTGTACATAATGAAATTTTATTGAAAGAATAAAGATGAGTCTTCTATCAAACCAAAATAAGATGAAAAGAAGTGCGAAAAGTTTGCTTCAACTAAAGAAATTAGAAAAAACGATGAAAAGAACTGAAATATAAAGAGTTGACAAAGACAGCCCATAAGTAATGCGCTCGGCATAATCAATAGTCATTGCTTCTAACGAAATGAACAAAAAAATTTAATATATATATCAAATTGTTTTATTCTATATATATAAATTTTATTATATATTATGTTATATATAATACCTATATATATATATATATACATAATTGTTATATATGTAATATATACCCTTGGCTAAAAAAAATAAAGAAAAAACCACAAGAATTTAATATATCTATGATGGAAATAAAGTTTCACATTATCAGTATTATTACAATCATCGATGTTATAACAATGAAAATGTACCGTATGTATATTCATCATTTCATTTTACTTTCTCCTTGTCGCTTTCATTACAACAATAAAAGAAAAAACAACCTTAGATTGGATTCAGACTAGACTGAGGCATGAATAAAAGGAAATGTCGGGATGGAAGTGGGAGAATGAAGGAGAAAATGGGGAAAGAAGGACAAGAAAAAAGTAAGAAAGATGACGATTGTAAGGAAAAAAATGAAAAAGTATGGAAAGGATTGAAATTGGTTTGTCTGCTTCCTTTTAGTTTTTGCTAGGCAAGAATTTTAGCCTTTATTTTAAAATTTTGTAGTTGCGGACGAAATGGATTGGAAATTGCAGGAAGCGCCATTTCATCGTTCGTTTATTTGTAAATTTCGTCCACTCAGAGATGCGATTTTTTTTTCAGTACCCAATTTTTTTCTTTTTTTTTTTTTGTTGAAAAATTACCGAAATACAAAATAAAGTATTTTAGATGATTTATTTTTTACCGAAAATCTTCCCTTTTCATACCCTATTTATGTTATATTGTACTGTGTGGCAAAATTAAAATTAGCTGAATACATAATTTTGACAAAGTTAATCAATGCTTATTTGCCTACTACTAGATATTATTCAACTTAATGATATTTTATTTTTGCTTCTAATGATTATGACCAAACAAATGCGGTCAAAGGTTAGTTTAATATATATTCCTGACAAAAAGGAACAAAATGTATAAAAAGAAAAATGATAAAAGAAAAAAAAAATAAACTTCAAAAAAAAGGAAAAAAGAAGCATGCATTCTACAATTTTTCGTTATGTGCTATCACATTGGTAAAAAAGCGAAGTATAGGAAATATTCCAGAAAATATTTGCTACATTTGTTATTGAAGAAAAAATTCAAATTAAATTTTCAATCATTGATATTATCGGAATAGCAGACTTCGTCTTCTTATGATAAAATGTCCAAAATTTGTCTTCTGCATCACCAAACTCCATGAGTTGCTTTAATACAGTAGTTTTGAGATATTCATAAAATAATAATTAGTCTAAACGATTAAAGCATTATATTTTGTTCCGTTTTAGCATTTCCAGTTTCGTTAATCAATGTAAGATGAAAGAATTATATCTTCGTTACTCGTTTGTGACAAATATGAATAGAATATTATATATATATTTTATTATATATAATAATATATATATATATATATATTTTACACTTTAAGTATATATATATTTAAAGTGTTTATGTATTTGAAACATATATTTCTTTTTCTTTTTTATATTCCTCAACATAGCAATAAAAATTATAGTCATCCTAGATTTCACTGATAAAGTAAAGGAACTTATTTATTGCACATATTACGATTATTATATAAAAATCAGAAACAAAATATTTGCCTAATTAGCCACGATAATTGACTTTTTCTTGAAATTGTTGAAGTTATTGAATTAGCAAATTTCAAGATATGATATATATGTCAAACAAAATTGTTGAACCAATTTCTATTTCTGCATGAATTTAAGGTGAATTGTAATTTTATTCCTTTTTTTTTAAATTTTATCATATAATTGCTTTTTAATTTCTCTTTAATATCTGAAGAAAACTTTGGGACTTTTTTTTTAAAATGTGTGTGAGTTCAGCTAAGTTCCATTGAGCTTATTTTCCTAATTTTCTTCACCACGTATGACTTCACGAGAAACATTTGTGATCTGCTTGTAGTCATACAGTAAGTGATAGAAATGAAGGGAATAGATGGTGAAAGAAGTCGTCCTGGAGATTTATTTCATTTATTTTTCAAATTTATTTAGAATCAATGTCTTATAAAACGGTCGATCTGCTTCGTTGCTTAGAAACGCTCTTTTTCGTTCATTTTTTGAATGATTAAAGTAAATTTTAAATAGCACTTGAGTTTCAATATGTTCATTTTGTTAATTTCTGTGTGGCTATCCGTCAATTTTCATTCCTGATTTATCTGGTCAAAACCATTCAACTGTTGAATAAGATAGTTTATTGATTAGGAGCCTTTTATAGTACTGCTTTTTACATCTTGATAATTTCATTTATCATGCAATTTTTACTTAATTGTCATACAAACTCATTTACATTAAATTATCTCTTGGCTGCCTAGCCCTTCAACTCATTGCTGGTAAAAAGAAAATCTTCAAAATTATTTCTAGAATTTCTTCTTTTCCATTTTTTTTTTTGAATTCTTTTGCCTACAATCGTAAAGATCTTTCTGCAATTTTCCTCTTTCAAGTGGAAAAATTTCGGTTTAGTGAGTGTACTTCTTCATCAATGGTGGTATCGTAAAATTTGTAATTGAAATTCATTTTCAAAAAATTGACAAGAATATGGAATTTCAGAGGTAACTGGTGAAGTTGCAGGTGGCAACCAAACCTGCAGAGCAGTTGGCATGAGGAAGAGTTATCATTTTGTTGGTGATGATTTTACCAAATCCGGCCAGTCTTTTACCATAAGGTAAGCGTACCGTTTGTTGAAAATGCATATAAATGAATACATTTGACAAGAAACATCCGAAGCAGTGACATTTTTATTAACCGTTTTATGGCAACAAATAAACCTCCAATTTGGATTTTATTGATATTGATGCTTTTGTAAATGATAAAATGATAATGAAGCAATCAAGATTTTTAAAGTTTTCATAGAGCAAGCGGCAAAAATTTCCAACTTCATCATTGTGTTTTTTTTTTTTTTATTCTGCTAACTACTGAATTATTCATAAAGAAACGATTTGTTCATGCAAAATAAATAAGTTCCGGAATTTAATTCACCTTTAAGTTCTTTTAAATATTTAAATTATTGTTGCAAAAATATCAAATAAGAGCGCAAAAATGTCCACAAAATTTTCATGGTCATTCTTGAAACATTTGGAAGTAGTTTTAATTTTATCAGTTCTTTCCTTTCGAACTGAAAAAAGCGTTTTTTTTTCTTGTTCTTAAAGTACAGTTCATCTTTTTATTTGTTAATTTGATTAATGATTACTGTCCAACATTTGTTTTTGGTTTTAAATGTAAATGAAAGAGTTGTTAGTTATATTATTTCTGCTTTCAAAGATTGCAGAAATGAAATAAATTTAATTGGAAATGAACGCTTTAAAATTTCAATTATAAATAGAAGTGAATTTTTCATTTTCTTGAAAGTTTATTATAGCTGTCGCAAAAAAAAAAGTAGTGAAAATTATCTCTCAGCAGTAACTATGTTTTCGAGAAATCGCAAAAGTTTTGCTTTTTTATTGAAGTTACAAATTTTCGATTTTAAAATTAACTCTAAAAAACACATATCCAAAATGGAAAATTTGAAAAAAAAGTAAAAATGAAAGTAAAAAGTGCCAGTCAAAAGCAAACATTTCAAATGATTGAGCTTTGAAATGCCAAACTATTTCATACATTGGGAACATTTTTTATTGCTTTTTTTTTTTGCAAAAATTTTTGAAATCTTTAAACATATCAAAGTTTCAAAGTTCTTTATTGATTTTTTCTTTAACCAAAAAACTTGGCAGTATTTTCTCACTCACTCATCTAATTTAATCTTTTAGTTATCTTAGTTTTTAGACTATCTTATTATTATTTTAACACTTATTATTGATGCATCATAGTTACTGTCAATTTGATGTCTTCGTGACACAATTCATTTATTGTCTTTCTTGGACCCCTTTATACTTTTAATATTTAATCATTATTCTGAATATAATTTTAAATGTAACATTTCGTACAAAATTTCTACTTATTAGATAACTTAACGCAAAATAGATTCAAATACGCAAAAAAATTTAATTTCCAGTTCAAGAGAAAAGAAGAAAAAAGGTGCTTGTACATATATATGCCATAAATTCGAACAACTTTTCATTCTCTCCTCTTTCAGTTTTTTTTCTCGAAATCAAAGAGACATAGAAGGCACTAATTTTTTTTTTCTTTCGATTTTCTTACTTCTTCTGTTAAATTTACCAATTTTTGCCTTTCATTTTTGTCTTTGTGCTGAACGAAATGTTTATAAAGATAACGAAATGGCAAAGGAAGAAGGAGTGGAAAAAGTTGACGTTCACTAAAACGACCCTCAGAATCCCAATAGGCCATCGAATTTGTTGTCGCTGCTCATTCATTTTCATTCTTCAAAGTTCTCTTTTTTCTCTTTTCCTTTTTNNAAGCAAAAACAAAGAGGAAAAAGACGAAAAACAGTTTCGCGTGCATCTTTATCATCTCCATTTGTCTATTCATAATATCAATATTCTTAATATAAATATAAGTTTATGTATATTTCAATTCACTAGTCTGTCCAAGTTCAACAATTTTTACATTTTAGATTGCTGTATTTGAATAATCAACAATTATGATCTCAGTGTAATGTTTAACAAAAAAATTTTTCCATGCATTATAACGATATGTAATAAATATTAAAAGCATATACAATATTTTCTCGAGAATTAGAAATAAAATTGAATGACCATTTATGGAATTTGCTAATTTTTGTTGCATCACCAAAGTTTTTAGTTATTTTTTATTCTTTAATGAACTTTTCTTATAAAATAACTTAATCAGTCGAAATGATACATCCTCCTTTACCACATTATAACTGTTCTTCTTTTTTGGGTTTTTCGAACATATGAAAGTCTAATAAAGTTGATTTGGCTTTTCGCCTTTTTTTTTGTAATTTTTCCTGATGGAAAAAATATAAACTATTTTTTCTTTCTTTTTTT